>VXAU01000566.1:39829-58429 GCA_013399695.1 Formicarius rufipectus | reverse complement strand
GGCCAAGCAGGGAGCAGCTGGAGGTGTTGGGAGACTCCTGGACAGAATTCCCTGCTGACTCTGCTGCTTCTCATGCCAGATGCAGCCTGTGCTTTCCTGGGAAGGGAGAAGGAAAAGGGGAGAGCCAGATGGGTGGGTGGTGACTCACCAAGGAACAAGTGCAGGGATGTGGGGGCTGAGGGCACAGGGTGCTGGGGAGCTGTTCCTGAGCCTCTTTTACAGTGATTTCCAGTGTCCTGAAACGGAGATTATCTCAGTTCTGTGTTTCCCAGTGTAACTCCTGCCCCCAGAGGAGCTGGCACTGCCACCTGAAATTGTCCCCAGATGTCTCAGACCGTGATGTGCCAAAATCCTTTCCCTGCTGCACTTTTCAAAGGATGGATTGCTGAGGCATGTCAGTGTTCCCACAGAGCCCAGGGTACCCTGGATTCCAGACCCTGGAAAACTGGGAGTTATCCCCCTGTGCAGGGCTCTTCCCTCTTCTGCATTTCCCTTTGAGGATGTGGATCTGATGCTGCTCATTTATTATTTTTTGAATGGGTTTTTCCCCTCCCAGACCAATTCCCAGCTGTCCCTGCTCCTTTGGCAGGAAGCAGGATGGGCTTGGCTGTGTGTGGTGGCTGCAAACTGGGACTCATTGGTTTGGAACTCCATCCCAGCTTCCCTCAAGGCTGCAGCAGTTTTTGGGTCAGGCCACCTTAGTGGGCTTTTTAAGACTCACAGCAGACAATTAAAAATCAAAATCCTGGTTTTGAAAGACCAAAACTGGGGAGTTTCTCTCCCTGAACCACATCAGGAACTTCTGCCCCTCAGTTTCGTGGCTGCACAGGTGAGGGTTTGAAACCCCCCAGGATACTTTGATTTCCATCAGGAAAGTTTCAGGCTGCTCTTTGTTCTTGGTGTGTGTGGAGCAAACACTCCCTGTTTAGATGCAGGATGCACCTTCAGGAATTCACTTACTGCTTTTGGAAAACCTGATTATTGAAGAAGCAGCCACAGTGCTTTAGGGGGTTTTAAGTTATCCCTCACCAGGGATAGGGCCACCAGTGCAGCCTTGGGTTTCCAAATCTTGATTCTCTAGTCTGTTCTTGCAGCTAAAATTAAAAAAAGCTACATCAAACCAATCAAGGCAGCTCTTTGTCTTTTATAAATCTGACAGTGTGTGAACTTGAGGGTTTTTTTACTTTTGCATTTTAGCTTCAGAAAATCACTTCTTTTTAAAGCAAAAACCAAGAGATCTTTTTCCAAGCAATTTGATCCAGTGATTTATTTTTTTTTTTAAGTAAGGAGTCATGGTAACACTTTTGTGAGGGAACCAAGGTGCTGTTGCAAGCAGAAACACAAAATTCAGGCATCTTGTCCTAATCCTGGGTGGTGCTTTGAGCCCATTTGACAAGCAAAGCCCACCCATCCCTCAGTCACCCCCTGCCCCTCTGGGATGGGGCAGAGAATTCAGCTAAAAGTGAGACAAAGTGGGGGGAGAGGAACATTTTGGTGGGTAAAGCAAAGCAGGACAGGGAGTTCCTTCCCCACTTCCCATGGCTGGGAATGCAGAGCTCCATCACACCCAGCTGTGACTTGGGAAGGTGCCATCCCCCCCCAAATCCTCCTTCTCCCCCAGCTTTGGACACTGACTATGCTACCACCTGGTCTGGAACTTTAACTCTGTCCCGTGAGCTGCAGGGTCTGTATTTGGATCTCTGAACTAAACTCCAGTTTATGTTGCTGGGTCCATGACCAAAATACTAAAATATTGATTATTTCCCTATCCTTCCTCAAGGGTTGGAGGTTTGGATTTGGTTGCACATGTGGTTGTGGTCTGCATCCCTTGGGGTGGGTGCTCAGGACAGGGATGGCAGCCCCTTGGCGCTGTTTGGGTGACATGAGAATATTCCTGCATGGATAATGTGTCAGGTGTCTGGTGTAGAATCACTCAGGTTGGAAAACACCCCCAAGGTCATCAAACCCACGTGTGGAGCTTCTGAAAGTGGAAATGTGACCCTTTAGTGCAAAGCAGAGGGTTTGACCTGCAGAGAAATCCCAGAAATACACCATCCTGCAGCTGCACTGAGGCACTTCTGGCCCTGGCTCAGCAGGTGCTGGTTTTGTTTCTCAGCTCAGTTCCAGCTCTGTGCAGAATCCTCTGAAGTGCCTCTTGCCCCTGGGATGGGAGAAGTGCCTAAAGCACCCTCGACTCAGAAAATGTATTTATAGTCCTTGGGTTTGCTGCTGCAATGGCACAGTTGAACTTCTAAGGAGGGGTCGTGCTCCTGATAAACACCAGGGAATAATCCTTTGTGATGGACTTGGATGTGACCAGTCTGGGGGTTTTCATGTTGGACCAAAGAGTTGATAATGGGTCATCAGTAATTGGGGATGTTGGATTAGCTCCACAGTTGGGGGAATTTCTCATTTAGTTGCTGGCCTTTAAATAAAAATTCTCCATGGCTGGCCATGGAAGGGACAAGCTCTGGGCTGTTCCTTCTGGCACATGCTGGGTGTTCTCCCTGGGCTGGGAAAACTAATGACTAAGAAATGCCTGCCTGGAAGAGGGTTCTGAGTCTTCTCCACGTGGGCCATGTCCTGCTATCTCAGGGAAGTTTCATCTCTGGGCAGGCTTGAGAAGGTGTTTGTGGCAGTTCCTAATTGACCTCCCTTAATGACCTACTTGCAGCAGGTTATTGGGATCTGTCCCAGATCCCCTCGGGCTTCGACATTCCTTCCCTTCAGTCAGAGCGCTCCGTGGGTTTGTAATCTGCTCTAATTCACAGCCCACAATTGTAAATCAAAATCTTATTTTGAAAGACAAAAAACCTGTAGTTTTCATGGCCTGAATGGAGTTAAGAACTTCTGACACTCTCATGTCTGTGTAGCTGAGGGGTTAAAAACCCAGTTCATGGTTTTTTGTGTGCTTAAGGTGAAGTCATTCAATGAAATGAGGCCGTGGGAGTTTTCCAAACCAGACCACACTCTGTGTCGCTCTCTGGGCTGGTGTTTGTTGGGAATGTTTTCAGATCAACTGAAATTCATGGTGTCAGGATGTGTTGGCACCACTAATTCAGTTATGGGTTGAAAATAGCTTGGCCTCAGTGATAAAAACTTGCCTCATTTGCTGATTTCTGCTGCCTTACAGCAAATATCTGCAGTTTTAGTGTAAGTTGGGCTCTTCATCTCTGCTGTTCTCCCTTATTTTTGTTCCATTCCCGGAGGGTGAGGGTGGTGTGTCCTGTCCTGACTCCAGCTCTGAACTGATGCTTCTTTGAGGAATATAAGCAGCCCTATTTTTATCTTGTTTAGAAATTGAAAAAATTCAGAAGGGGGAAACAACAAAGAAGGATGAGGAAGAGAACTACCTGGATTTATTTTCTCACAAGAATATGAAACTGAAAGAACGAGTTCTGATCCCTGTCAAACAGTACCCCAAGGTGAGGGCCAGAAAAAAAGAGCTGCTGAATCTCTGTGATTTGCTTTTTTCTGTGGATTTTGTGGCTGCCTGAGGAGCAGTGGCTGTCCACGTGTCAGCAGGAGTTAATGCACTGTTCCACTGGCACTGGGGAATTTGTCCTGTGCAGGCTTGCAGGACCTTATTTCCAATATATTGCATTTCTGGAATGTCTTGGGATAAAGCTAAATGGTGGTGCATAGCTGGGGTGTGTTATTGCTGGAATAGACATTTCCATGGGGTAGAGCTTTGTGTTTTACAGTTAAAGACTCATTTAACTTGTTAAGACTTGCTGCCTGTAAAACTACTGCAGAGTAAGTGTTAGAATTAAACACTTCAGGGGAGTTAATTGAGCTTGGTTTTTCTGGTGGAGCATTTTTTTTTGTGAAAAGAATGTTTTGAAACTTAGATTTATTTTTTTTTGTCTGTGTTTTTTGATGAGGAGCAAATGGACTGACTGGTTTGGGGTTTTCTTTGGTCAGCCAATATGACATTCAGAAAAGCTTTGGTTAAAGGTACTGGACTCTGGAGCTAATTTGTTTCCTTTCTTCAATTCATTTCCAGTTCAACTTTGTTGGAAAGATTTTGGGCCCTCAAGGCAACACCATTAAGAGACTTCAGGAAGAAACTGGTGCTAAGATTTCTGTGCTGGGGAAGGGTTCAATGAGAGATAAAGCCAAGGTAAGGACATCACCCTGAGAACACACAGCCCCAAAATCCCTGTCCTGGTGCTGGCAGAAGCAGTGGCTCTCAAAGCAGTTCATAAAAGATTAAACCATCCTAATCCAGAAGTAAGGCAATAGGAATTGTTCTGTGCAGTTTGGGAGCAATTGGACTGGGGGAAGTGTGAGTTTTGTTTTCTTTCTGAGGAGGACTTACAAAACCAGCCATCCTCTGGTACCCTGTACCCTTGGTTGCAGAGATGGCTGATGTGAAAGCTGAAATACAGAGTTGATAAAATCAGAATTAATCCCAGCTGCTCCCTGAAGAGTCATTCACTAAAGGAATATGTTTCCCCTCCATAAAAAAAAATGAAATCCTATTTCTGGCTGTTCTCTCTGAAGTCCTTGAATTCTCATGGTTCATTGAAGATGTTGGAGCAGTATGTTCCTGGTAATCTTTAGTGAATCACAAAGTGCCAGGAGGTGTTTTTATAACAGGAAAAAAAAAAGAGAAAAGAATGGGGTTTTTTTCCTTCTTATTCCCAAAACTGAGCTAAGAGTCAACAGGGCTGTAACTTAATTCAGGTTTCACTTGAGCAGCCTGAAAAGCTTTTACACTTCCAGCTTGTTTGCAGCTTCTTAAATAACTGAATAACAGTCTGAGTGACAGATCTCAGAGCAGAGAATCTGGTGTGAGGTGGCAAAGAGCACCTTGGCAGAACGGTGGTGTAGAGAGGAAGAGCACTGCTGGCTGTAAATCTGCTGGGGCCAATTAAGAATATTGCCATTAGCAAAACTAAGTCACCTGAGGAGGCAGCTGTGAAAGGGTGGGAGGTGTGGATTGTACAGCGTTCCAGTGCACAGTGTGTTTGCATCACCTGTGTCCAGGTGCTTTTGCAGACATTTCCTGCTAAGGGGCTTGGGAAAGAGGGAAAAGGAAAAGGGTAAATCAGCTTTGGGGGTCTCTGCTGTGCTTGGTTTCAGGAGGAGGAGCTGCGCAAAGGGGGGGACCCCAAATATGCTCATCTCAACATGGACCTGCATGTCTTCATTGAAGTGTTTGGGCCCCCCTGTGAGGCCTATGCCCTGATGGCCCATGCCATGGAGGAGGTCAAGAAGTTCCTTGTTCCAGTATGTGTTTGCTGACACTCATTGGGTTTTGAAGGGGCGGGGGATCTGCTTCAGGGTGGGTAAGATTTCCACAGTGGGATCTCCTACTGCAGGGATTGGGGGAGTTGAGGGAACCTGGAGTATTAAGTGTGTGTGGCAGCTTCAGATAACCCTGTTAGTCCTGCAGGAAGGTGTTTATTATCCCCCTAGCCACGATTGGAATGGCAAAAAAGACACCAGCATAGAGCACTTGGAGTAGGTATTTCCCTCCCACCACGAGCTGGGAGTGCTGGGGATGGGCAGTTTGTCCAGCTCCACGTGCCAGTTTTAGTGGGTGAGCACATTTAGCCTTGCCTGGCATGGAAGAGGATTTTTAGATGGGTTTCTCTGACTTGGAACTGTGGAAGTGCAGCTAGAAAAGTTCACTGTCAGATGAGCAGTGTGTTACCCGATGAGCCAGTCTCAGCAGATTTTAGGACTCTGGTTATTTTCATTCCAACAGGGCAGCCTGGGGCATCCTGAAGCACAGAGTGGCTGGTTAGCTCTTCTCTTGAACTGACTCTCCCCTCTTTTCAGGACATGATGGATGATATCTGCCAGGAGCAGTTCCTGGAGCTGTCCTACCTCAATGGGGTTCCGGAGCCAAACCGCGGCCGAGGAGTCCCCGGGCGGGGAAGGGGAGCAGCTCCACCCCCACCTCCACCCGTCCCAAGGTATCCTGTAACACCTCCCCAAAGCACAGCCCTGGAAATGCTGCATTTTGCTCAGAGTTGTCCTGTCAGAAGAGCTTAAACTGCTTGTTCTTGCACATCAGCTGTGGGGCTCGACCTTGGCTTTTGGCGTTGCAGGCTCGCCTGGAGCACGTTGGTGTCTGATGGGCTGCACGTTGTGAGATGTAATCTAACGCAGTGGGTGTCTCCTGTGTTATTTTTGATGTCTGGAATCAATAGTTTTGTAAAGCCACCTTTGAAAAATGGGCCTGTGAAGCTGTGTGTGAGCAGCTGTTGTGCAACCTTCAGCAGAGCAAACATTTCCAGTGCAAACTGGCATCGCTGGGGAGCTCTGGGATGGCATCGTTCTGTCAGTGGGATAAATGGGCAATAAAACTGTTCCTACAGTTCTTGCTTCACTCCCTGTTCCATGGGGTGGTGTCATTCCTCACCTCCTCACTGATCCTTATGGATCTGGAGGTCTGCAAGCCAGACCAGGTCAGCGCACTCTGAGCAATCACCTGCCCGAGGTCCCATCTCACATTTCTTTCTTTCTCTCCACATCCAATGCAGTAGAATTCTCATCTCAAGGCAGGTTTTTTTCAGTCCTTCGAGGCCACAGCCTTAATTCCTGTGCTGATAAGGAGCCGGTGGCTTGGTTGGTGATTCAGGAGCAGTTGCTGTCAGAAGTGCTGTTCACACCTCCTTTTCTCTCCCTGCAGGGGCCGTGGGGTCGGGTCCCCCCCTCCTCCTCCTCCTCCTCGGGGGGCTCTGGTGAGAGGAGCCCCAGTTCGAGGGGGCATGGCCCGAGGGGGCACCATAGCCCGGGGAGTGCCCCCTCCCCCGGCAGTTCGGGGGGCTCCTGCACCGCGGGCACGGGCAGCTGGCATCCAGAGGATACCCCTCCCTCCTCCTCCTCCTCCTGCGCCAGAGGCCTACGAGGAATACGTAAGGAATTCCAGATTTTGGGGGGTTAATTCCACCTGAATGTGTGTTAGGTCTGCAGTGTGACTGACAGGAGATTGCTGGGGGAAGGGACCACCAGTGAGCACTGGGCTGGGACTGGGATCCCCACTGAGCACTGGGGTGGGATTGGGATATCTGCAGTGAGCACTGGGGTGGGATTGGGATATCCCCACTGAGCACTGGGGTGGGATTGGGATATCCCCACTGAGCACCAGGGTGGGATTGGGATATCCCCACTGAGCACCAGGGTGGGATTGGGATATCCCCACTGAGCCCTGGCGTGGGATTGGGATATCCACAGTGAGCCCTGGGGTGGGATTGGGATATCCTCACTGAGCACCGGGGTGGGATTGGGATATCCCCACTGAGCACTGGGGTGGGATTGAGATATCCCCACTGAGCACCAGGGTGGGATTGGGATATCCCCAGTGAGCACCAGGGTGGGATTGGGATATCCCCACTGAGCACTGGGGTGGGATTGAGATATCCCCACTGAGCATTGGGATGTTGCTGGAGTGACCTTCTCTGCCTCCTGAATCCTCAAAGAAGGGAACTGCAGTGCCCTCAATCCAGAGTAAGGGTTGGTTTTTATAAAGGACTGAAATTTGCCATGATTGTCAGTGCACAGTATGAAAAATTCCATCAAAGGTTGGTGTGGTTCACACAATAACCTCTTTTTAAGAGGATTCCTTAAGCAAGAAGCCCCCAAAGCTTCTCCCATCCACTGAAATCCTTAAAGCAAATGTGTCAGTGAACAGGGTGTTGTTTCAAGTCACATAACTCAGCACCACCTCCTGCCAAGCTTATCTTGGCTCTTGGTGTTCCAAAGGAGAAACAAGACAACTGGTTCTGATGCACAACAGCTTTTTGAGGAATCGTCTCAATTACTGATACATCTAAAAGGTCTGTTTCTCTTCTCAGCAAAATGTTTTTTTCACTGAAACTAGTCATAAATTCAGAGGTTGGGGTCTGTCTCCCTCGAGGTCTGTGGTTTAGGTAACACAGAATATCCTGAGCTGGGAGGGACCCCCAAGGACTATCCGGTCCAACCCCTGGCCCTGCACAGAAACCTCAACAATCCCACCCTGTCCCTCAGGGAGTGCATCATCCAAAGCCTCGGGGCTGTGCCCACTGCCTTGGGGAGCCTGGTCAGTGCTCACCATCCTCTTGGGGGAGAACCTTTTCCTAAAAGCACAGCCAGAGGTCTCCTGGCACAGAGCTTTGTCCCTCAGACGAGCTGCAGCCTTGGCCATGAATTATAAATACGAGTGTGATTCATTCCTCCCCAGCCATGGGACACTGCAGGTCTCAGCTGCATCTGTCATGGCTGAGCCACTTCCCTGTGGCAGGGAGGGATTTCCAGCCTCCTCTGGAAGCTGCTGGAGCCTGAATTCAGCCCTGCCATCCCTGCAGGCTGGGAATCAGCCTGTGGTGCTGCCATGAACACGTGTATGTGCTGACCCATTGCAGGGCTACGACGACACGTACGGGGAGCAGAGCTACGAGGGCTACGAGGGCTACTACAGCCAGGGCCAAGGGTGAGTTGGCTTCTCTGTTCCTCAGGAAACAGTGCATGGCCTCTGTTCTTTGGGTTTTGGGGTCTTTTTTCCACTTTAAAGGAATGAAGAGACTCATTTCTGGGTCTGAGCCGTAGAGAAGGTGTCCTGTTCTGGAATCCAGGAGCGCCTGGGAAGTGACGTGAACAGGACTGGACATCTTTGCTTGGCCAGTGTTGGGGCAAGAATGTGATTGCACTGGATGTAACCACCTAATTACTCTTCCAGGGACACAGAATACTATGATTATGGACATGGGGAAGCACAGGAAACCTATGAAGCTTATGGTATGTCTGGGAATACTGTTCTTCTCACAGGCAAATGGGGTGCATGTGGTTGGGAGTTGCTTGTGGTCAGCCAGCAGTTTTCCAGTGTCCCTCCAGGGTCTGAACAAAAGCTGAGGAGGACCTCAAGTAGTTCTCATGGTAGAATATTTGTATCTAGGTCCAAAGACATTCTGTGGGTTTAGCTCCTTATCAAACTTGATTGTCTCAAAGATGACACTTTTTAAAAAATCTGGTTTTTTACTATGGAAATATCTTAATGTCCTTGCAGCTTTAGAGTATTTTAAGAGGTCTGAATTTCCACCCACAGCACTACTGCTGCAGTCTGGTCTTCATGGGCTGTGTTTTATATGGTTCCATCTGCTTCCTTGTCCTCAAAAACCCGCTGCCTGATCCTGACTCTGGGCTTGGAAAATGGATTTGTATGTCACATAAAGGCCTCTCTTTGGAATAATTTTGCACAATGTGACCTGCAAGTAGGCTGTGAGGTTTAGTTAATGTGGATTATGTAGAAATGCTGACTTTGGCTGGGCTGAACCAAACTGTTGTGGCTTAACCCCGAGGGGCAGCCCAGCCCCACCAGCCACCCCCTCACTCCTCACTCTTGGGGTGGGGGAGAGAATTGGAAGGGTTAAAGTGAGTCAGATGGGCTGAGATAAAGACAGTTCAATGGGAAAACCAAAGTAAAGCAAGGAATTAATTCCCTGCTTCCTTGGGAAGGCAAACACCATCACCCCAAAGGCCTTCTAATAGCTGTGGCTGCGTTTCTTCCTAAGGCAGTCCCTGTGTCCAGACTTGGGGTGGCAGCTGCTCGTGGCAATGAGTGAGAAGCACTTCCCCCTCTCTCTCTGGAGTGGCCTGTGCTGCTTTGGGCTGGAGCAGAGTTAATTGTCCTCCCAGAGGCTGCTCTGGGGCTTGTGCTGAACACGGGGCTGATGATACGGAGACGTCCTGGTGTTGCTGGGCAGAGCTCACACACAGCCAGGGACTTTCCTGCTCCCTGTGCTGCCACACTGGTGAGGGACTGGGCAAACTGGGAGGGACACAGCCAGCACAGACTGACCCAAACTGACCAAGGGGATATTCCAGACCACATGACATCATAACTTCCCAAAGCTACACAGCAAGCAGCTTAAAGGCATGGAATTCCATGTGGTTGGAAACAGCCCCTTTCCCCTGAGCATCAGCTGAGGGAATGCAGGGAGTGACATCAATGACCAGCTGGAGGGGCTTTCTGGGATCCCTGGGAACTGGGAATCCCCTGTGCCCTGTCATGCCAGTGGTAGGGAAGCAGAGTGATGCCCTGTGCCAGCCTCGGGGTGTTCCCTGCTCCGGGTAAGGGCTGTGGGAAGTTGAAGCTCAGGTGGCTGGGCAGGGATGTTTCCCAGTGGGAGCTGCACTGGAGCAGACAGCTGCTCCCAGGAATGCTGCTTCCTGCCTCCCTTCAATGCCTGGGTTTGTCACCCGGGTTTGTCACCCGGCACAAAGAGCTTTTTGTGCCTCCTGCGTGGTGGGAGAGCGGCGGAGTCAGCCGGGCCCGGGAGGCCAAAGTGCTCGTTGGACACTTGGCATGAAGTTGCCACAGTTAAATCTGTTTATCCACAGTCATTTCCTTTGGGCTCTGCTTTCATGAAACCAGAATTAGAGGAATAAATCCCTGAGCCAGGCTGGAGGCAGTTTTGAGAGGGGGAGTGTGCTCCGTGCTGGTAGGAACAGGCTCTGCTGTCGTGGGACTCTTGGTTTCCTCAGCTGGTGGCTCTGCAGGGACTGGCAGGACCTCAGGGATGGGTGTTGGAAGCACAGCCCTACTGAGAGCTGAGCCAGGGGATTTGGGGCTGGAGCTGGCTCAGGGACAGCAGGGATGGGAGCTCCATTTGCTTCAGTGGTGGTTCCAGGAATCCTGGAATAGGAGGGACCTTAAGGATCACCTGGTTCCAACCCCCACCGTGGGCAGGGACGCTTTCACCACACCAGGGTTGTGTGTCCAGCAGGGTTTTGGGCTGTCCTCAGGGGTGCAGCAATAGCAGGTGGTGTCTGCCTGCTCCCAAAAAGTGTAAGTTCCTAGAGGGGAAGGAGCAGCAAGTCCCACTTGGGCATGTTCCGAGTTGGGAATTTTGCTCAGAGTTGGGAAGGTTTGGAGGGGGACTGCTCAGAGGTGGGAATTTTGCTCAGAGGTGGGAATTTTGCTCAGAGGTGGGAATTTTGCTCAGAGTTGGGAATGCTCCGAGGTGGGATGTCCCAGCAGGAATCCCCCTGCAGAGCAGGTAGAACGGGGCACCCTCCAGGGCTCTGCCCCGGGGAGCCCCCCCGGTGCCAGCACCACATCCCTGACCTCTCCTTGTCTTTTCCACAGGGCAGGATGACTGGAATGGGAGTCGGCCCTCCCTGAAGGCCCCCCCGGCCCGCCCAGCCAAGGGGGGCTACCGGGAGCACCCCTATGGGCGCTACTGAGGCGCCCCCGGGGCCGGAGCCCCCCGGATCCCCCCCTGTCCCGGCACTCCCGGGGCTTTGCCCACTCCACACAAGTAATTGTCTCCCTGTTTTTCTCCGTGGCCCTTTTTTTCCTCCCACTCCATCCTCCCCCCTGCATTTTGGCTTCTGTACGTAGTACTTTTTAAGGTGGGTTAAATAGATTTTTAGAGGAAGCTGCTTTTAATTTCTTTTATTATTATTTGAATTTTTTTTTTGGTGTGTAGGTGGCTTCTCTGCCTTGTTTAGATAAACGCGACTGTACCTTTTTTAAAAACAAAACAAAACAACAAAAAAAAAACCAAACAAACAACAAACTTCAGTTAAAAGTGTTAGTTTTTCAAAGTGACGTGCTTTTGCTTAGCAGTTATGAAATTAAGGTTTTTGTTTAAAACTTTTTAAAGTTTGTTTTAAAGGAACCCATAAAGGTTGTAGTTGCAGAATCCCAAAGTAGGCTACATTTCAAAATTCAGGGCTGCTTTTAAGAATTAAAATCATAATGTAACGGTAGTGGCTGCCACCATTAAACAAACAAACAAAAAAAGCAACTTCAGATGCCAAACCTCCTTTAAAAGGAGATTGCTGGTGAATCCTGAAGTTTAAATTTTAACACAAAGGATCCTCCAACCAATTAAATAGCATTTTCTTAAAGAGAATTGACCTCAAAGAAAAATTAGGTTTGTAAAATTGACTTTTCTTATGTGGATTTTGAAATCTAGCCCCCGTGCAGTGTTGAGATATGCTTGGGAAGCAGCTTTTTCCAGTGTGAAGGGGTTCTTAGTTTGGCTCGAGGTGAACAACTTCTAAGGGGGGAAAAAAAAAATACAAAGCATGGCTCTAATTGCCCAGTGTTTGATAGCAGAAAGCAGAGTATTCCATGAGTAGGTCTGAACTCTGTCAGATGCTCATTTTTTATAGTGCTTGGGGCAGATAACCCAGTGCAAGTTTAAAACTGACACAGAAAACCAAAAATGTCAATGTTAGCAGTCCCATTGACTTGTTCAAGTGTATCTCAGCACGAGCTTTGCCTCTAAAGGGACACTGCAGCTGGAAAAAAAGATCAGAAATTTCACTTTGTACATAAGATAAAGTCCTAATTGGGTCTGTACACTGTCCTCCCAACTCTGTTCCTGAAGAGAAAATGCTACATGTGTAAGTCTGCCTAACTAGGTAGCTAAAACCGTGTCAAAGTGTCTGTCGCAAGTTGTCAATAAAGTTTAGTCCTTTTTTAATCAAAGTAAATGTGATGAATTGTCATTTGTTTTGGTTCAGCGATAAAATAGCAGTATTTTCTTCTTTATTTATTTACTTTAAATAAATTTAAATTAATGCTAAAGCTAATTGTCTTTTTAAAACTTTGAGACATTCTAAAAAAGTGGTGGTTTCTTTTTTTTGTAATTCTCAATTTATGGAGCTCTGTTGAATGAGCTTAAATTTAAAAAAAAAAAAAATAGAAAAATTTGTTTTTTCACCCCCTGGAAGTTGTAGAAAGCTGTTTGAGCCTGGACTGGGGCAGAAATCTGACTTGGAAAGTTCTTTGCTGAGTTCCTGATTCAGATTTCAGGTGGCCTCAGAGAATGTCGAGGGCTGCAGGCTCCAGCCTGAGCCTGAAATCCCTGCTTTAAGCAGCATGACCAAAGGAATGATGAAAATTCCAAGGCTTAGCTGCCACCAGGAGGAGGAGGAAGCTGCTTTTTGTAAACTCCCCTGGGCTAAGATGATGCCCTTCCTACTTCACAGTAGCTTTTACTTGGAAAAACCACTTAAAACTGTATTTTTGCTGGCAAACGGCGCTGCAGCTGCTCCTTAAATCCTCCTGAGAGGGTGTGGATGTGTCGAGATACAGGATATATATATTTTAAAGTAAATGCTTCTTAAGGAGACATGAAAAATGGTTTGTGTTCCCCCATTTCCAGCCTGAATTTGGAATCTTGAGGGGAGAGAATTAAACTGCTCGGGGGTGAAAAATAGAATATTAGGGAGCCAACTGTGGCAGCGCATGAACGAGGGGAATACTTTAAACAACAAAAAAGGAACAAAACACAAAGTTGTATTTGTAGACTGTTATTAAAGTGCAAATAACTGAATTTTCAACACTGGTTTGGAGTCAGCTTTCAGGGCATAATGTGTTGCTTGATGAAAAGATCACCCCATACCCCCCTTTTAAAGGAAAATTCTCGCAGGAGAATCAGGATGTGTAAAGCTAACAGGCATCGCCCAAAAGGTAACCTAAATGTCTGATTTTAATAGCACATTTCTCTTTTCCATAAACTTGTGACGTAAACTTTTGATAGAGCCAAGCCTTCAGATGTTTAATTTTAATGTAAAAAAAAAAAAAGGAAAGAAAAAAAAAGGCATTTAAAATAAAACTTTTTTTTTAAAACAACCCACGTGTTTGCTGCATAAATTAGCGATAACTTTAATAATGTGGAGAAAATGCACTCGGGTGGAATGTGGGCCAAAAAGGAATGGGCAAAGCTTTAAATATCTGAGGATGTAAAATGCAAATGAATGTAGTTAGTCCTTCTATTGCCAAAAAATAATAGAAAACCCCCCAAATTCTGCTCAGTTGTTTAAAACTGTCACCTTTGTAGCCCCCCCAGTATTGCTGTTCCCTGTGAAACGTCCGTAGCTCAGCTGGAGTTGCATGTGTTCCTCCATGTGTAATTGCATGCAGGAATCTTTCTTTTCTCTCTATTTTTTTGGGTGGGGGGGTTTGTGCTTCCTTTAAGGAGCCTCACAAATGTCTTTGATTTGCAGGAGTCAAGAGCTGTAGCTGTGACTGCCCGGGCTGAGGAGGAGCAGGGGCAGCACCCAGAGGGTAAGTTGGTGGGTTTTTACAACCCTTTGCAAGTTGCCAGCATGTCCCGTGGGGGTGGCACCATCTGAGCTGCTAAATTAAAGCAGTCAGATTAAATTAAAGCCATTCCTCATATCCACCCCAAGGAAAGGAAAGCTGGCTCGGGGCCTGGTGCTCCTGCAGAGGTCCCAGTGTGGAGGAGGCTCCAGAGTGTACCTGCCCTGAGCTCTCCAGGATCCAGAGGGAAGGAGCTTTTAATGGATTTGGGGAGAGGGAAAAGAGCTGAGATCCATCTCTTGGAGCTGGTTCCTGGCTGAGGTGCTGGGATTTGTGGGTGCTCCCAGCAGCAGGGTGGTGGTGGATTTCATGGAATCACAGGCTGGTTTGGGGTGGAAGGGACCTTCTGGATCATCTGGTTCCCAGCCCCCTGGGATTTGTTACCTGCTGCTGTAGGAGCAGAGCAGCTGAAGGAGTGGGATGGGAATTCCTAGAGGAGCCCAGAATGCAGTCAAATGACAGACTGCAGATTTTAAACCCAGTGCTGCCCAGCCAGACCTTGCCAGTTCCACACCTTCTGGCCCTCGTCAGTGGGATCAAGTGGGATGTGGCTGCTCTGGTTTTTAGGGATTTCTGTCTGCTGGCATTGCAAGAGATCTCCATCAGTGATCCTGGGACACATTTTGTAGAATCCCAGAATGGTTTGGAGTGGAAGGGACCTTAAAGATCATCTCATTCCACCCCCTGCCATGGGCAGGGACACCTTCCACTTTCCCAGGTTGCTCCAAGCCCTGTCCAACCTGACCTGGAACGTTCCAGGGATGGGGAATAGGCTGTGCTTCTCTAATAAAGTCCTTTTACAGATAGCTGCAAGCAGTTGCAAAGAGGTGGGGGATGATCACACATCAGTGCGTTGACCTGCTTAGGCAGCAAGGACATATCCCCCCCCAAGGCAGCATCCCAAAGCTTCTGGGAACAGCCAAATGCTTCCTCTCAAATCCTGAGATCACTGCAAGTCTGAGCTCCATAAATAAAAGAACAAAGAAAGAAACCCTTGCAATGCTGAACAGGCCCAACAGCTTCAAAAGGCAACCTGGGCAGGGGACATAAAAGGACACAAGTCTGATTTTACATGGAGTAGTAAAGCTCCCACATGAGCTTCTCTCATCTGAGGAGTATTAGGAACAAGGAGGAGGTAACGTGTGGAAATGCTGCAACAGTGAGATTACCCTGAATTCCTGCACTTGCAAATTGGATCCTGCCAGGGGGAACGATAACGTGGCTGGATTTGTGGCCTGCTTATCAAATTCATCTTCATTTGCAGTGTAATTGGAACATCAATTTCTCTGGCCATGTACCAATCTTTCCCATTTCTTTCTTAATAGGCACAGCTTTTATATCAAGTGGAAAAGACTTGATAGAGATCATCTATTATGATGCAGTTTTTTACCAGTGGAAGTGGATCTTGTGATGATGCCTTTGGAGTGATCCAGCTCGTGCCTTGCCTTTGCTGCACGTTTATGGGAAGGACTTGAATCTTATGGCAGACTGTAAATATTAATATATTGAAGTAACTGTATATGCTGCAAGTATTTTGCAAACATGCCCTGGATCAGACATTCCCTCCCTCTCACAGCACTGCTCCACTCAGCTTTTAGCCTGGAGTCTGCAAGAGCTAATTTGAGATCCCAAAATAACCATCAGCATAGGATGTGTCTCTCAAAGATGCTCTAATTAGCCAGACATTCCGGGGGTGCTGCAGGAATTTGTGAGGGATAGAGATTCCTTTGAGCCTGAGTCACCTAAATAACCTTCCCTTTCCTGCTGGCACGTGGCTGCTGGAGGTGGAATTAGCTGGCTGTGACCTAACAAGTACCAGGGATTTTCTCATCTCCCAATTTTCCCAAAGGGCTAATCCACATCTTCTTACTTGTGGGGTTTTGGTGAGGGCCATAAAGCAGATAAAGGCCCCGTTGTGCCTGGCTCTCTGTGCAGGGGGGATGTGCAGCAGCTGGGACATCTCTGGGGAAGCTTTTCCCCACAAAACCCTTCTTGTCAGGAGCTTCTGGCTCCGGGAACATCCTCCTGCTGCAGAACACTCAGTGTCTCAGCATTCCCATCTTCCCTGCCCCTTTCCCTGGCAGCTTTTCCAGCCTCTGCTCCAGCCCTGGGGTGTAAATACTCAGCCTGGCCTTGCCTGGAGCTGGCACAGCCCCGGATTTTACACCTTCTGGTGCTTTGTGGGGTCTTGGACAGCCAAGGGAGCGGAAACTGAGCTTGAAGGAGAACACTCCAGCTGGAATTCCAGAGGTATCCCTGGCAGCCTTTCCTGGAAGGAGACTCTCACCCCTTGCCTGTTCCTCACCCCTGGTTTCAGGTTGCTGTTTGGATTGTTAAATAAAGCAAATGGCTTTGAGCTTTTTTCTATGGAATCATGGAATGGTTTGGGTTGGAAGGGACCTTAAAGATCATCCAGTGCCACCCCCTGCTATGGGCAGGGTCACCTTCCACTATCTGAGGCTGCTCCAAGCCCCATCCAGCCTGGCCTGGAACAGTCCCAGGATGGGGATTCCACAACCTCAGTGGTGTTTTATGTCTAACTTAGCCTCACTGACAGCACTGTGGTTTAAGCCTTTACCTCTACAAGTCCCTCCAGAATTCCCATCTTGGATGAGCTGGGTTTAAGAGCCCAGCTGGATTCCCTGTCCAGCTCTTAGAGCAGATGATTCTTTTTCTACAGAGCAAGTTTTTAAGTTTGTGTGCGAGCATCTGTCCCGAGCAGAGCCAAGAACAACAAACAGCTCAAATGTGCATTTTCCCCTCCTTAACCCATCCTGCTGCTCTGCTAAGGAGCCCTCGGGCTGAGGGTGGTTCCTGTAGCCTGGCTGGCCCCACAGGAGGAGGAACCAGCTGGGATGTGTCTGCTGGGACATGCAGAGAACAGGCTTCCCTGGGAACCAGCACACATGGAGCTTTTGGGGAGGAAAACAGGGCTTTGGGAAATTCTTCTATAACTGATAAACCTACAAAATGCTGGATGAGGAGACATTGGCCAGGGACTCCCATCCCAAGGGAGATGTTCCTCCTCGTTTTCTCCTGGGAAAGCTCCATTCTGTGAGCACAGAACACAAACCTTTGCAGTTGCTGCTCGGCTGAGCCTTCCACTGCTGCCATCCATGTGTTTCAATGGCAGTGTTGCTTCTCTTGCTCTTTCTGCAAGGAGGGATGAGCCTCCAGGGAGCTGCTCTCAGAGCTGCTCAAGGAGCACAGCTAAGACACTTCCCTGGGAAACAGGAGCCTGCCAGCTCTTGAGGAGTGTTGGAGAACACTGGAGCCTCCCTTGGATCCCACGAGAGCAGCAGCTCTGTGTTGGAACACTGAAATGCAGAGTGTTCTCTGATGAAGTTGTTGCTCTTACAGCTGAATTTGGAACCAGATATGACCAAAAAACTTCATGCATCATGTTAGAAGAGCCAAGAACAACATGCTTTTAACCTGGAAATGTTTTTAACATGGAAATGTTTTTAACCTGATGTTGGTACGTCCTGCCACCTTCATAGTTGTTCCTGGAGGACTCTGTTAAACCACAGATGTCTGGATGCTCCTGCTTTTTGATGGCTTTGCACATTTGGGTTGGGAAGGACAGCCAAGACCACCAGGTCCAACCTGTGACCTCCTTGTCCCCCAGCCCAGAGCACAGAGTGCCACGTGCAGGCGTTCCTTGGACCCCTCCAGGGTGGGGACTCCAAAGGTCCCTGGGCAACCCCTTTCAAAAGCAGGGGAAGATTAAATCTTCACGAATTTCAGAGAGGCCTTTGCCTCCAGCTGGTTCAGCATTGCCAAGTGAATCTGCACCAAAGCCACGAGCTGAGGAAACCACTGAGGAAACACCACGAGGGGATGGTGAAGGTGCTGAAAACTGACCCAGGTGAATCAGGGCTGGGAAATGACAGGGGGAGCCTGGAGAGCTGCCAGGGCTGCCTGCCCTATAGCTGTGCCCCATAGCTCTGCAGCTCCTCCTGCCCCACAGCCCTGCCTTCCCCACATCGCTACAGCTCCATGCTGCCCGTGGGCCCCCAGGCCGTGCAATGAAGGCCATTCCTTTCTTTAGGCTTTCAGCAGCTCCTTCTCTGCGTTCATGGTCACGGGGAGGGTGGTGTCTGTGGGGTCTGTCCCCTATGGGGGCGGATGTGTCCCCTGTCGGTGGGGGGCTGTCCCCTATTGAGGGTGTCTGTCTCCTTTTCAGGGGGACTGTCCCCTATTGAGTGGGGGTCTGTGCCCGATAGAGGGGTGGGGTGTGACACCGGCGGGCATTGGGACCCTGCGGCACCCCGGTCCAGATGGGGGCGTGGCCATGGGGGTGGCCATGCAGTGTTTGGGCGTGGCCCATGCATTTGGGGCGTGACCATTGCTCGGGGGCGTGGTCATCGCAGTGGGAGTGTGGTCAGCACATTGTGGGTGTGGCCTGGGTATTGGGGGCGTGGTCAGTGCATTGGAGGAGTGACTGGTTCATTGGGGCGTGGTCATAGCTTGGGGGCGTGGTTAGTATGCTGGAGGTGTGGTCAGTGTGTTGGGGGCGTGGTCAGCCCATTGCGGGCGTGCCC
>VXAU01000566.1:16485-27898 GCA_013399695.1 Formicarius rufipectus | reverse complement strand
TCCGCTTCCGCTGCCGTTTTACCCAGCAGCTCCAGCAGCCGCTATAAATATTTAACAGCTCCATCCCCTGCTCCTCCACCGAGCCGCCGGCTCCCAGCGCTCCAGCCCCGCACTGGGAGACACTGGGATGGGACCCCCGGCATGTGGGCACAGCGAGGGCACAGCCCCACCAGCGGCATCGCTCGGAGTTGGAGCTAAATATTCCTGGTGATCTGGGCTGGAGGTGCTTGAAGACTCAAAGGTGGCGAATGGAGACCCTTGGAGAGTGTCGGGCCATTTCCCAGGAGCTGGGACAAGGGGAGAGCTGGGAAGGTCGCCCAGCTCTCGGGCTCTGCAGTGTCCCCATCCTGGGCACTGTGTAGGCGGAGCCCCCCAAACCCTCAGGGAGCTCCAAAAGTACCTGAGAGTGTGAGTGTGTGTGAGTGTGAGTGTGTGTGCGTGTGCGTGTGTGTGTGTGTCCCAAAACGCACCCCTTGGGGGCTGGAGGATCCTCGGTGAGACCCCAGCCAGGAGCCCCGTGAGTGGCAGCACCGCCAAGGGGGTCCCGTGCCCTGACTTGGGGCTCTCCCACCCCGCACAGGGAGGCTGCGAGTCCCGACCTGCGAGTCCCGACCTGCGAGTCCCGACCTGCAGCCCCTCGGGCGGCGCCGGCCCCGGGGGCTCTGCCGGGATGTGCCGGCTCTCGGTTCCGCGGCCCCCACGGCCCACGCGTGCCCCGGGGCAGTCCCTGGCCGGGGTCACACTTCCTCCCTCGAGCCTGTCCGCCGCTCTTCCGCCGTCCCTGCCGTCCCTGCCTTCCTGCCCGACGGCGCTGCCTCCTCCGCACGGAGCGCTCCCCGCTCTCCCGGCTGTGCCAGCACCATCCGTCCGCTTTCCCGAGCCCCGGGCAGGGTGACCCTCGAGCCCCTGTGCCCTCCCTGCGGCTCCGACCCCCGGGATCCGTGTGGGGCCTGGGCCTGGCGCTGCTGTCTGGGGGTTCCAGGGGGTCCCTGTTCCACTCAGCCTTTTCCTTCCAGCTCAGCGCTAACGGCATCGAACTGAGCGAATCTCGCCCCGGGCTCACCCCGGGGAGCGGCAATTCCCCGATTCCAATCGCTCTGGGGGCTCTACCACTGACGTAGTTCATAATCCACCGCTCGGGGCGGCAGGGATCGCACGCAGGGAACGAGCGGGAGCTTTCCAGGAGCACCGACCCCCTCCCACCCAGTGCAAAGCCCCACCTCGTTTTTGGGGAGCTGAGAGTCCCGCAGGCAGCTGGGCAGGGCTGGTCCCGGCCCGGCGCTGCTGCTGAGGTCAGGACATTCCCACGCTGAGCCCACGGGTGTCCCCCAAACCGGTCGGACGTGCCGTGACTCAGCCCCGTTGTGCCAGCAGGCAGCGGCAGGATGGGGCCTGCGAGGGGCCCCCGCTCCCCGGGCAGCCCTGAGCAAACAGGGAAGTGAAAAATTTCCTCTTCCTTCCTCCTGCAGAGCTGGGTGTCGCCACGTTGGGGTGACCTACCCCTGCACCCCGCACCCTAAAGCGAGCCCTCCTCCCTCCCCCTCCCGGGGAGGACTGGGAAGGGCTCCTTATCTCCCTTCCCGGCTGATGCAAGGTTTGCTCATCCTGCTGCTCCCCAAGGCCACGCTGCTGGTGGTGTCACTTTTCCTTGAGGCTTCAACCTTCCATGGTCTTCCCATATGTTCCACTCCCTGGCATCACTCCCTGCCCCACAGCTGAGACCACCAGGGCTTTCCCCCGGGGTCCGGGGGGGTGTTCCTTGCCCTCTGGGTGTTGGAAGCAGGCTGCCAGTCCTCTGTTCCAGCCAGGAATAAGTGGATTAGGAACCAATCTCGTTATCGCTGCTGGCAGCCTCGTAAGGGCTGTGGGATGGGGACAGGGATGGGGACGCTCCCGGTGGTGGGATCAGGGGTGGAAAGTGGCCACGACGCACCCACAGCCTGGGCTGGGCTGCCTGCTGTTCCCAGGGATGTGGCATCCGAGCTCTAATGAGGCGGGATGGTTATTAGTCAGTGTCAATTTATGGTAATTAGTCAGAGGAGCAGTGAGACCGATTGCTCTGCCACCTGGCTGGCAATGGGGTGTGAAGGGCCCGGTGGGGGGGGCACGTGTGGAGGTGCATGTGTGTGTGCAGGGACAGAGGTGTGCCCAGGTGTGCGTGCCCAGGTGTGCGTGCCTAGGTGTGTGTGCCCAGGTGTGCGTGCCCAGGGCCGGACAGGGGGCACAGTCCCAGCGCCCCGCGCTGGCAGCAGTGGCTCAGCCATGGGCAGCACTGGGAGGAGCGTGTGAAGCCTCCTGGGGGTGACCACACTCCTCCTCGCCTTCACTGCCCTCTGAGTCAGGGTTGAGGCCCCGAGGAAGCCGCAGGGATTTCCAAAAGGGCTTGGAACCACTCCCTGCTGTGATTTCCTCCCTCCTTCTGAGGCAAAACGCCGCTGCCTGGGGTGGTGGAGCCACGTGGGCAGCAGCGAGGCGGGGAAGCTCCCGGTGACTGGAGCAGCGCTGCAAGGAGGGAAGAGGATGGGAAACGTGGATCCAGCCGGGGGACGAGCCCCTCTCCAAGCTGTGCAGCCGAGCAGGGATGGAGCAGCTCCACGGTTTCCTCACTCCAGGCTGACAGCACCGAACCTTGGGCTGCTGTTGGCTCCCGGGGTTCGTTTCTTCTTCTTCTTCCCGCAGGATTGTGACACAAAAACAAAGGCAAAACCTTAATCCTGCAAATCCTCTGCCGCTCCCGCCGAAGGCCAGGGCTGCCTGCCCCCTCCTGTGATGGGATTCTGGGGTCAGACAGTGCCCCGGGGCTGCCCGGGGGCCGCTCAACTCCAGCCCAGAGCAGCTAAAAATAGTGGCGTGTCTTCCCGGAGGTGTCGCAGCCGCAATCAGCCATGCAAAGGAGCCCGAAATTAAATCAGCCGCATGCGACAGGCTCCCTTAACCCCTTCCAGCGCGGCGGGGACGTGTCCCCCCGTGGTCACCGACACCGCTGCGGTGACAAAGGCCACACCAGGGTAGGGCCGCGGGGTGCTCGGAGCGGAGGGTCTGTGTCCCCGCGGTGGGGCTGAGCCGCCGTCCCCCATCGCCCCAGCCCCCCCGGCTCTCTGCCATCTGCTCCGGGGGTATTAAAGGCGTGGAGGAGCTGGAGAGAAACGAGGTCAGGGCTGTGCTGGCAGTGGCGGGGTGAGTCTGTGCCCACGGGACGCTGCCACCCGCCTCGTGCCCCCACGGGGACACCACCGTGGCACGGAGCGGAGCGGGGAGGACTCTTTGGGATGCCCTTGGATTCCAGCGGGGGCCCGGAGCGAGCCTTGACCGCGGCCGCCGGCCCCTGGCTCAGAAGGCTGACTTTCCAGGTGGACTTCGCTCCACCACGGCGTTCCCCCATCCTGGTGGCATCGGCACAGATGGTCTTGCACCGTGCCCGAGCACCTCCCGGGATCCCTGCCCGGGCCGCCCCTCCCTCACCAGGGCTGGGGATGCATCGAACAGCCCCAAATCTGGCTAGAGAATGCAGCGGGTACCCCCGGGGGGGGCTCCCCGAGGCTCCCCCGCCCGCTGCACGTGCGAGTCCCGCGGCAGCCGCCTGCATTTCATGCATTTTTAAGAAGAAGAAGGTTAGTGGGTCACTCCAGCGCCCGAGGCTTTTCTCCAGCTGAGCCGCTTTGCTGCCAAACCCAGCCGGGCTGGCGGCGAGGGGGCTGGGACGGGCAGGTGGGCAGCACGGGCAGAGTGGCACTGAGGGGCGGCAGCCGCAGCCGCCGCCACCCGGTGCTGCCACATTCCCTCCCGAGGAACCCTCCGAGCGGCTGGAAGCAGCGGGATGCAGCCGGAGCGCTCCCCACGCCGCTCCCCGCTCGCCGGGGGGATGCAGCCCACCCGAGCGCTGCCAGGCGCTGGGATCTGAGCCCCCCACCCCGAGCCCGGCGGGGCTGGGAGGGAGCAGCGGAGAGGAAAAGCCGGCGCGGTTTAAAGTTCTTGCGGAGACAAAGCGCGGCCGCACCAATGCAAACAGCGGCGGCTTTATGGCCGATAACACGGGCACGGCTCCATCCCCGCCCGGCCCGGCCCCTCCCCGGGGGCTGCGCCCCCCTTGGCACCGGCCCCCCGGGCACGGCGGGGGCATCCCGGGGCCGGGGTGTGCACCGGCACCGCTGCTGGGAATGGGGGGAACCCTCGCCCGGGGGGATGCCGGGTGTGGGCTGAACCTGGTCCTGGGTGAAGCCAGATGTGGGGCCAATCCAGCTGTGGGGCGAAGCCAGACCTGAAAGAAGCCAGATGTGGGGACAAGCCAGATGTGGGGTGAAGCCAGATGCAGGGTGAGCTCAGACCTCGCTGAACGCAGATAAGGAGTGAATCCAGAGCTGGGAGGACCCAGATGTGCAGTGAACACAGACGTGGGGCCAACCCAGGGCTGGGTGAATGCAGAGGTGGGGGGAACGCAGCACTGGGAGAAGCGATGGCAGCGACTGCAGCGCTGCAGCCCCACATCCCCCCGCATCCCCCTCATCCTCCACATCCCCCCGCATCCCCTCGTATCCCCCTGCATCCCCCCGCATCCCCCGCATCGGCGCAGCAGTTGCCATGGCTACGGCCATGCAAGTCTGGGTGAGCTGCATCCGCCGCTGCATCCCAGCGAGCCGTGGGGGCGGGGAGGGCACCGCTGCCACCAAACGGGGCTGCACCATCACCCCCGGCCCCGGCAGGTCCCCAAAACCGGCTGCCGTCCCCTCCGGGGACCTCCATCGGAGCGGGTGGGATGGGAGGGCTGGTCCCCTGACAGCAAGGGGCTGCAGACCCCCTTCGCAGAGGGATGGGGACAGCACAAGGGGGACCCCCTGGTGCTCCCTCGGCCTTGAGAGTTGTGCCAAGGGGTTTGGGAGGGGGTCGGAGAGTGGCACCTGCCACCTGAGGGTCCAAAACCCCCGTGTGCCCGCTCCCAGCACATCCCATCAGCTCCCGGGAGGATGTGAGCTGAACTGGCTGGGCTGGGATTCCTGGAACGCAAAGTGTTCCCCAAAATCCTCAGCACCAGGGTGGGACACAGAGCAGCCCCCCGGAGCCCAGCACTGGGGTCTCTGGGTTGTTACTGTGGCGGCCCTGGGGACACTTTCGGTTTTGCTCTGAGGCAGAGGGGAATTCTGCTCCTGGCAATGCTGCAATCCCAGCCAGGGACAGCCCAGGACAAGGGAAGGAGGGGATTTCTCATGGAAAGTTGCAGGCAATCCTGGCACTGTGATTCCCCCTCCAAGCTCTGCTCCCGGCTCCCCCCACAGCCCAGCCCCGCAGGAGCTGAGCCCCATCCCACCTGCGTGGGGTTTCAGGGAGAGGGTTTCCCTGGATTTCCAGGGGATGACAGGAGCCCCCATCTGCACAGCCCCAGGGAAGCAGCCAGGAATCCGGGGAGAGGGACCAGCAATGGGACGGTTAATGGCATTGACACTCAGGGGTTCATACTGAGGCTTTATAATTAATAATTCCATTAGGATGAGAAGGGTGGGAAGTTTGTGGCCCTCAGAGCTGTTTCTCCCGGATATTTGGATTCCAAAAATAACAGCCCCCTCATCTAAACGATCTTTAAGGTCCCTCCCAACCCAACCTAACAGATGACTCTGTGATGTCCCACATCGCCCGGGCACCCGGCATCCCTCCAGCCCTACACCCGGGCCCGCCTTGGATGTCCCTGCGTCCTTCCTGCTGCCTGTCCGTCCATCCCTGTCCCTTCCCCCACGGTTGTCCCCATCCCGGGCACACACTGGCCTCTTCTCTGCGCCTGGGCTCGTCAGATGTTGCTGAAAGGGAACAATGCGACGTATTGTCTGTCCCCGCTCGCCGGCATCAACCCCGGCAGCGCAACAAAAAGACACATTGACTTGCCGGGAGAAAGAGGCCCATAGATCCCGCAGCTCCCGGGGGAGGGCCCGCGGTCCCGGAGCATCCCAGCCCCGCTCCCCCGGCCCGGGGCAGGCAGGAGGTCGGGCTGAATGCCACCAGCCCCAGGGGCTCGGGCAAAAGGGGTCATCCCGCTGAGGGGGGCGGTGGGATGGCGTGTCCCACGGCCAAGGGATGTTTGGGGGATCGGCGACCCCACAGCGTGGGCAGTAAGGGAGTAGGGGAGGGTTTCATGGTCAGGTGAGACCCCCCTCACCTGCAGAGCTGCCTCCAGCCCGGGGGTCCAACAGCAGAGGGACGTGGAGCTGTTGAGGAGAGGCCAAGGGAGGTCACGGAGGTGCTCCAAGGGATGGAGGCACTTCACGCTGGAGCCAGGCTGGGAGAGCTGCGGGGTGTTCCCCTGGAGAAGGGAAAGGTTCCAGGGAGGTCTCAGACCCCTTCCAGTGCCTAAAGGGGCTCCAGGAGAGCTGGAGAAGGACTTGGGACAAGGCACGGAGGGACAGAACCAGGGGGAACGGCTTCCCACTGCCAGAGGGCAGGGGTAGGTGGGATATTGGGCAGGAATTCTGGGCTCGGTGAGAACGATGCCCCGAACATCCCCGCTCCCGTCCGGCTCCCCCGGCCGTGGCGTGCGGGAACGCTCCCGCCGCACCTCCGCAGGAAACGGCATGGGAAAAGCTCCACTTGGACTGAGCATCGCTTTTGTTTCCATTATAAACTTCCCTTTTAGCGAGGAAGGAGGCTCTGAAACGCGCTCCCCGCTCAGCCCGGCCCGGGGGACCCTGCCCAGGTCAGGGGAGCAGAGCCCGGCGTGGCACCACTCGCCACCCTCCCACCTCTGCTCCCAGCTGGATTCTGCATCCCGTTTTCCCTCGGAACACCCCCTGGCAGCTGTTCTGCCCTCGCAGCGCTCCCCAGCTGGGCTGCTCAGGGTCAGGGAGACCTTTATCAGCTCCCAAGTGCAACCGGAGGCCAGGATACGGGCGATAAGGCGTGTGGGATGAGCAGGATGCCTGAGCCAGGGTTTTGTGGTGGGTTCCTGTCCTTCCAGGAGGAGCCAGGAGGGATGAACAGGCTGGGAAAGGCGGTGTGGGGACTCCCTGAAGGGTGTCGATGCCCACTGTGCCAAAACTCCCCACAAGCCATGTCTGTGGAGAGGCATCCGGGACCCCTCGCCTCCCACCGCCATCCCCATTGTCCCCCTGGGGGCAAAGCAGGGCTGGGGTTGGGGCTTCACTTTGATGGCAAATATTCCAGCTCCTGACCCTAAAGAAGGGCAGATGGTCTCCAAGATAAGCTTCGGAGGAGATTGCTCTCCCTTCCCTCCTCCAGGACTCCCATCAACCAACCTCTGCCCCCAGCAGGAGCAGGGAAGGGGGTGATGGGGTGGGAGAGGTGCAGGGGTGGGCGAGCAGGGCTGATCCCGCGGGGTGGGATGCAGGAGGATGTCACTGGAGGGAAAAGCGAGCCCAGAAATAGCAAGTGCAGCGGCAGAAGGTGCCGGTTGCCATGGGATCTTCACAACCAAAAATGACGGGGCTCTGGCAGATACAAGAACGGGCCCTTTCATGTGTTTCTATGGGAAGTCAGTGCCTCGCCACAGCCTCCCGGGCTGGAGCCTTTCCCAGGGCAGGAAGGATTTGGGGACACTGGTCGTGGTGACAGGGAGAGCCCTGGTAAAGTCCCTGGAGACCCTTGCTTGGGTCCAGGAGGTTTTTTCCTGGTGCAGATGTCAGGGGATCATTTGGCACTGACTCCACGAGCAGGTTTGGCAGTACCCAACTTCTCATTAGGCAGAGGACAGAGATTCCCAGCTCTTCCTTGTCCCCCTCAGGAATGCCCGGGCGTGGAGCTCAGCAGATTTTCCTCCTGCAGCTGAGGAAGCAGAGCCTTGCTGGGCACCTGCAGTCCCCTTCCTCCTGCATCCTCCCGGCATGTGCATCATCCTGGGACCAGCCCGGTGTCCGCGTCCTGGGAAAACCAAACAGCAGGCACTGCTGGCGGGCACGGCAGCACAGGCAGCCCCCAGCCCCCAAACGGAGCCCCTCTTTTAGCCAAAGGCTGTTCCCAAGCTGTCACTGCCGTGGTGGCAGAAGCCATGACCCGCCCCATCCCAGTCCCAGCCCAGCCCCACACTCTCCCTGCTGGAATTCTCTCCCTGGAGAGATCTAATTAGTTAATTCCTTTGCTATTTATAAATCAATATGGAAATCCCTCTGCTTCGTTGCCAGCACTGTTGGTTGCCCTCCTGGACCCCCCTAACTCTGAAATCCTCCAGCAGATGATCTGGGTACATGAATCTCGAGGAATTAATTGCCTTAATTCTTCGTTAAGGGCTGGGGGAATGTGGTGGGTGGCAGGGGCAGGACACGGGGCTGGGGATGGTCCCTCCTGTCCTTCTCCAGCCCCGTGGTGTGGCAGCCAAGCTCCCCGCTCTGCCCTGCAGCGTCTCGGCGCTTAACACCCAATAAATTAGTAATCAGCCGCAGTTTAAGTAGGTCTGGAAAGTGGAAAACAACATCCGCAACGATCTGGCGTCCCCCCCGGCCTCGCAGGCAGAGGCAGCAGAGATTTGTCTGCCTGTCCATCTGCCAGAGGAGCAGGCAGACCGTAATCTGTCCGTCTGTCTGCGCACATCACCGGCCCTCCCCAGGCAGCCCAAACCCCGCTGCCCGCGGAGAGCCCGAGGGAACCGGAGCATCCCCTGCCCTGCTCCGCTCCCGCTTCCACGGGGATGGAGGAGCCCGAGGCGTCGGCGAGGGGACGGGACCCACCACGGGGCTGGTGGTCACTGGTTTCCACTGGGAGGGCTTGGCTTGGGGTCTGGTTTGCGCTGGAATTCACCGCCCGTTTCTTGTCCTCCGCCCGCTCTCCCGGTGTCACCGCAGGTCCCCAGCGCCCGCTCCGTGCCACCAGCACCGCCTGGCACACACCGAGTGGGACAACAGCCTTTAGCCGCGTGGGGAGGCGGAACAACCGGCCGTGGGTCTGCCCGGGGACACCCACGGAGCCCCACGGAGCCCCACGGAGCTCAGCAGCGCTGCGGATCCGGCGCAGCCATCCCGGTGCTGCCGCGGGAAGGACAGACATCTGCCCTGGAAGAATCCTCGGGAATCCACCGGGAATGTGGCTATTTATAAACACAGCCCTTGCGCAGCGCTGCAGAAGGGGGTTTGCGAGGCAAGCCGGGAGCAGGAGGGACGTGGCAACTGGGGATTCCTCGGGGGTGAAAACCGCTGGGAAACGCATGGAGGGGGTCCTTGCGGAGTGTGGGGGGCTGTTGTTGTCCCCACTCCCAGCTCTGCGTCTCGACCTGTCCAACCGTGCTCGACTTTGCCCTTTACACATCTGCTTCCCGCTGCTCCGGCGCTGGGATGGCCCTGGAAGGGGAGCGAGGAGGGGAGGGGTGAAGTGTTTTGTCCTCTCCAAAAAAAACATGGAAGAAACGTCGGTTCCGCACGGGAGGGGCTGAGCTGAGCGACCCCAGCCCCGACCCCAATCCCATAAATCCCCTTGGATCCACCCACAGCCAAAGGAAGCGCCTTCCCTGCGTGTGGCCGGTTCGCAGCACAGGGAAGGCGTCGATGTCCTCAACCCAACAGCCAGAGCCACGCCAGGGCTGCCACTGTCACCCCACAGGCTGCACCCCCGGAGCCCCCCGCGCCCCTCCGAGCCCCCCGGACCCCTTTGGCAGTGGGAATGGGCTGCTGGGGCCGCTCACATTCAGAGTGCCCTGCGGTTTTGGGATGGGAGGACGGGAATGTCCTGGGGCTGCTGCGTGGATGGAGGGACTTGGATGGGTGCTGAGAGCCGGTGGTGGCCCAGGGGGGCTCGGCACAGCCCAAACTTGTGCGGGATAGGGTGGGACGGCAGCGTGGGGCCTCTCTGCAATCCTGCAGAGAGGAGCCAGAACAAAACGACCCACAGCAGAAGGACTAAAAGGCGCTTCCAGAAGGTGGGAAGAGAAGTGTGGAGCTGGCACGGCCGCTGCCCAATGCCAAACGGCTGCTGGCACAGAGGGAAGGGCTCAGCGGCCACGGCTCTGCCGAGTTTTGCTCCCCAGCGGGGAATGGTTGGGGGCACCAGGCTGGAGCTCACACTCGGGGTCAAGCACTGCGAGACAGACCCTGTTCACGAATTCCACACACTCGCCCGGACTGTTTGTCTTCCCAAGGCCCACGGAATCCCTGCTCCCTGAAACCTGCGCCGTGTTTTCCAGCAGGGAACATCCTCCCCGGCTCCCGCGCTGCCCCCGGGCCGCTCCAGCCCCGGCGCCGGCCGCAGCCCCGGCAGCCGTCCAAGGGCTTTATCAACTGGCACCCAAAAGTCAATCAGGAAGATGCCGCCTGTTTTAATTAACAGCAATTTCGCTCTAACGGGGGTGAGATGATGTGCCGGGCCGGGGGGGGAGGGAGGCCAGAGACAAAACATGACCTTGTTGGCGCAGCGCACACACAGCGGGACATTGTTTTTCCCCTCGGGACTGGCCTTGGTCCTGCCGGGGCTCCGTGGCACAGCTGGGTGCTGGGGCACGGGGGGCTCTGGTGGCAGCGGGGGCAGAGCACCTGGAAGGTTCCAAGACCACAGGGCTCAGGAGGTGACACTCCAGAGCGTGACCCGCTGCAGCTGGACAGGGAATGAGAGCGCCTTGGGCTGGCACTTTGGGTTTTGGGAGCCCCCAGTTGTGCCAGGATGCCACGGGAGCCCCTGGGAGTGAATCCCACGCTGGCACTGCTGCATCCCTGGCAGCACTGGGGCGCTGCAGGCCCCTTGCCAGAATTAACAGCCACTTGAGGTTAGTCCCGTTTTCTTTTCTCCTGAGCTCTCCTATTCCGGGAAAGCAGAGGAAGAACACCCAGAGGGGGAAAACCGCCCTGTCTGTGTGCCAGGGTGCTCAGCGAGGCAGGGAGATGGGGTGTGACCCGCGGCACAACCTGTGCCCACGGCAGGTTCCTCGAGGGACTGATGGGACTGGGGTGAGAGGGACCCTGGGGGGATCCTGGGGCAGTGGGACCCTGGAGGAGCAGGATCCTGGAGGAATTGGGACCCTGTAGGGAACAGGATCCTGGGGGCAGGGAGACCCTGAGGGAGCAGGACTCCAGAGTGAGCAGGGTTGAGAAAACCCACACCATGACATTGCCCTGGAGGCGGTGAGGAAGGGACAGGTGGCACCATGGAACCCTCCCGGGATGGCTGGGACAGGATGAGCAGCACCCCAGGGATGATGAGGCTGAGGGACAGGGGCGGCCAGGGGTTCTGGGGCTGCGGGCTCGGACACCCAGGGGTGCCGGGGGTGGGGTGAACAGCACCCCGGCGATGATGCGGTTGGGATGAGCACCCCCTCACCAGGGGAGAGAGAACTGGGGGAACCTCCTCCCGCTTTCCCTCACCCCACCGGGACCGCCGCGACTTTCGGGGTTCGCACGGGAGGGAAGGGGGCTCGGCGGCCGCCAAAACCACCCCCCCCAGTCCCCGGCGGGGCGGTAGCTCCACGGCGGTCCCCCCGCCCCCGGGGCGGGCTCGGTCC
>VXAU01000566.1:0-16316 GCA_013399695.1 Formicarius rufipectus | reverse complement strand
GAGCGCGGGCGCCGCCCGGTGGTAACGGGACGGACGCCCTCTCCCCCCTCCCATCGTGGACATCCCCCCTCCTCTACCCGCTTCCCACCCTTTGCCCGGGCTCTGTGCGTCCCCTTTGCCCCGCCTGGGCGCGCCGCTGTGCCCGCTGTCCCTGTTTGCCCCGGCTGCAAATCCCAGTGCTCCCACTTGGGCATCCCCCCGACCCCCAAAGGCGCTCCTTTTCGTCGTCGGGGTGCCCACCCGTGCGCTGTATCCCCGTTTCCACCGGCTGGAAACCCCCTTTTTCCTGAGCTGGGTGCGCCCCTTTTTATCCCAGCTGGGCACCCCCTGGTACCCAGCACATCCCTTTTCCTCGGCTGGGAGCCCCCGCACCCCTTTTCCCCGGCTGGAAATCCCCCTTTTTTATGCCTTCTTTCCCCGTTCCCCTGACGGGGAGCCCCCCCGTGGTTTGGGGCGCGGGGTTTGGGGTGCCGGCGGCGCTTAACGCGGAGCTGCTCCCCCCGCAGGAGAACGGCCATGTGATCTACAACGGGGACATGACGCCCAAGGTGGGGGTCGAGGTGGCCCCCCAGAACGGGAACGGCTCGGCTGAACCCCCCAAGGAGGAGAGCGAGGGCGAGCCGGGCGGGGCGGACACCATCGACCCCGCCCCCGCCGACGGCGGCGACCCCAAACCCGAAGAGGGCGCGGCCCCCAAGGACGCCCCCAAGAAGAAGAAGAAGTTCTCGTTCAAGAAATCCTTCAAGCTGAGCGGGATCTCCTTTCGCAAGAACAAGAAGGAAGCCGGGGACTCCTCTGGCTCCTCTCCCACGGAGGAGCGGGGCAAGGGCGAGCAGAGCCCCTCGGGGGGCGTTCAGCCCTCGGCTCCCCCCGAGGAGGGGGCGGCGGAGGAGCGGGGGGGCCCCGGGGAGGGCGGCGAGGGGGCCGAGCCCCGGGGGCAGGAGGGGGAAGCCGGCGGCAGCAAGAAGGAGGAGGAGGAGAAGCAGAAGGCGGCGGGGGAGAGCCAAGGAGGAGACACAGCCCAACCCGAGGAGCCGTCGAAAGCCGAGCCCTCCCCGAGCCCCGCGGCGGAGCAGAAGGAGGAGTAGATCCCGCTGCGGCATCGCCCGCCCCGTCGAGGACCAGCACACGGACTCGCCCGCACTGCCCCAGCCCACCGAGAACTGACACCGACGCCCACGCCCCACACGCCTCTCCCCACCCCTCGAGGTATTTCTTGTCCCCTCCTGCCCCGGTAGAAAAGCTGGTTTGGATTCCCACCGCGGCCGCCGCTCGGAGTAGTTTGACGTGAATCCTTTAAAAAACCCGTGGAGGAGGAGGATTATCCCGGACACCTCTGGAGTTTTACAGTTTGTCAGGAGACGGATCCCACTCCGGGGCTCTCCAGGCTGTCCCTTCTCCTCCCAGCAGCTTTCCAAGCCCACTGACTGTTCAATGGAATTTGGGGGGTTTTTGGGGGGGTTTTGTTTTTTCTTTTATTTCTCAGTTTACATTCCTGGTTCTGACTTCATTTAAAGTATTTTGTGCTTTTTATAGAAATCGATGGTTTAAAAGCTAATCTGGCTAGTTTTTTTATAATGTCTTATATTGGCTTAAAACCATAAAAGCTTGTAAGTCCGCTGTGTTTAATTCTGCTTCTGAGGGATAACTTTTAGGGTGTGGGGTGGAGAGAGGGGCCCTGCCAGCTGTATAATGTGAAGCAACGTTGTTTTCTCTGTAAATAATTTTTTTTTAATGGCCAAAACACTTGATTTGCAATTTTCTAACTTGTAAAAAAAAGAAAAAAAGGAAAAAAAGAAAAAAAAATATAAAAGGGAAAAAAAAAAAAAAGAAACCAAACCACAAAACAAAAAGCTGAATGGGCTTTCTTGTAACATTTGAAAGGAATAAATGGTGACCCCTTTATGGGAGAGCTCGAGTCCTTCTTGTCCTGGATGCCAGGGAAGGGCCAGGGAAGATGGAATTGCTTATTTAGTCCAACAGCTGCTGCATTTAATCACTGCTCACACTTAATTGACTTGCAGCAGATGTAGAGCCACAGCCACAAAGGACTTTCCCACACCAGGCCTGTCCCTACCCCCGGGTTGCTGCTCAACTGGCTGCTGGTTTTGTAGAGATTCAACCCGTTTTTTCCTGGGGTGGGGGGAGGAAATCCAGTATTTCTCTCATAATGAGGCTTACTGGGTGAAATTCCCATTTGAAGCGTGGTTTCTTCCATTTATTATTTTTTTCTTTTGGTGGCTTTGGAGCAGGATTAGCTCCTCTCTGCTTGAAAAGAGAACAAAAGCCGTGCACTGGGAGCAAAGATTTCCTTAACAAAGGGAAAATGAAGGCACAATGGTGCCTCTATCCCTTCCCCTGTCACCTGCACAGGGACTGAGGTGGCTTTTCCCAAGGAAAGGTGGCTTTTTTTCCCAAGGAGGAGGGAGCTGCTCCTGCCAGCCCCTCCATTTCATGGCCAGCTCCCACTTCCCACCTGCTCCTGCTTTTGGCTGGCAAAGAAGATGGAGAAGAACAAAACCCATTGTTTGCCCAGCAAGGACCATCCAGGCTCTTCCCGAGCCCGAGGTAGGTGGAAATGCCCCCAAATTCCTTGTTTTTCTGCATCACATCCCTTGGGAAGCAGGTCCCTTGGCCGTGCTTCCCAAGGGAGAGCAGGAGGTTCATCCCCAGTCACCGGGGAGGGGTGGGATGCAGAAAGGGGGGGTTTTCAGCCCATTTTCAACCAAAGCTGTGCTTTTTGAGCTGGCTCAGGCTCTGTCATCCCCGTGGAGCTGCTGGAGCTGCAGCCTGGCAGCCATTTTAGGAATCCCTGGAAAACAGAGGGAATGAGGGTGGGATCAGCCCTGGAATTGGAGGGGGTTTTTGTGGCAGGAGGGGGAGGGTTGGGCTGGGAAAGGACGAGGGGAGGGGGTTTCTGTGCTGAGAGCCAACTGTGCCCACCCAGAGCTGCAGGTTTGGCTCTCGTGGCCATTTCAGGTGTGATCAGCTGCACAATTAACCTGCTCCCAGTTAATTAAAGGATTCTTCTTCACTCCAGCACCAGGTAAAACCACTGGAGTTCATCCCAGGCATGAATGAAGTTCATCCCTTCCCATTGTTTTGTTTATTCCTTTTCCAGATGAGCTTTGAGCATCACAAAGTGCTGCAGCTCCAACCACACACCCAGTTGGCACCAGGGATGGGGCTGGAGGAGAACCCAGATGGAATTTAGGACAAAACCCACCCCTTTAGGGGAAGCTGTGAGCAAAGAACCCCCCTAAAACTGGTGGTATTTGGAGTTACTTTTCCCAGAGAGGGAGAATTTCAAGGCTATTTTGTAAAATACAAGGGAAAAGGGGAAAAAAACCCCAAACATTTACCAATTAAAGCAATTTTTCAGGGAAGAAGTGGAACAAAATTAGACATTTACATAAGATACTAATTTTTCACGGAGTGTATTTCAAATAAAACATTTTGGTGGATGGGGTTAAACACTCACCTCTCTTCCCAAAAAATCCTTATTACACCTGGAATTTTTTGCTGGGGTCTACATTGTACCCAGAAAAGGGTTTGAAAATTAACTGAACTCCCTTCCCCCCCCAAACACGTTTCCTCTCAGCAGAAAGAAGGACAGACTCACACCAACCCTAGAAATGTACCAGGTTTTATTAAAAAGGTTCTCAAAATTCAAAATAAACGCATCTTTAAAAAACCACGATATCTTTCCCTCCCCCCCAAGACACAGAGTTACACTGATCTCTCTTCACACACAGACACTGAAGGGCAGGAGATCCCAGGAGGCTAAAAAACTCACGGTGGAAAAGGAAGGGGGAAAGAGGTGTTTAAAAAAATAAACCCTTTGAAAAATAACCTGTGTTCAGCTTTTTTTTTTAGCAGCATTATTAGAGTTGAAACCCTCAGCAGTGCTCCCGGGGAGGTTCCAGATCCACAGGAATCCCCCTGAGCAGGGAGAGCAGCGAGTCAGAACTGCCTCAACACCAAACTTCTCCCAGAGTTTCCCCACCAAAAGCTCAGCTGCACAAAAGGAGAGGCAAAAGAAAGGGCAGAGCCGGTCACAAAAGACCTTCGGGGGTGAGATAATGTGTGGGAGGAGGAGAAAAGGAGCTATAAAAACGCTCAGAGCCCCATCTGCTGTTCCCTCAGGAAGGCAACAGAGAAAAAGGGTCTTCCTATTTACTGGCCTTGAGAGGAAAATTCAATTGGAAAACATTTGTAACTTCAGGTTAAAGAAATAATAGTATTTCAGTCAGTGACACACATCAACTGATGTTTCCAGCCAGGCTGTGGTTCTGGGCTCCAGAAGGGACTGGGGATTTCTGCAGTGGTTTCAGCCCGGGACATGGATCAGTGCTGGGAGCTGAGGGCAGGGAAGCAGGAAAAGCCAAGCCAAAGGGGCAGTAACTCACTTTCCCCCCCAAAGAGGGGCACAGGTATAGAAAAACAGGTATAAAAACTCCATCCCTTCCCTTCCTCGAGGTGCATAATGCTGCCAACACTCCCTGGATCTGCAAGATCTTGGAAAACTGAGCCACCACCCAAGGGTGGTTTTCAATTTGCATTTTCCAGATCTGGGCTCTGGGGTTGATTCACTTAAAAAGAAAAACACTTTTCAGGTTGTTTTTAAGCTGCTTCACCTCTTTCCACAAGTCTGCTGCAGGGAGGAACCAACTCTGTTCAAGAACTGCACTATTTGACCCTGAGAAGTGGCACCAGCTTGCAGTTAATTGCCACGGTGGAATCAAACAGGAGACCAAAGGATGGTCTCTCACAGGCTGCATTTGGGAACGTGGATTCTCCCACAAAACAACAACAAAAAGAAACCCAAAAAGAGGGAAAAACCAACCAACAACAACAAAAAAAGAATTCATGGCCATCTTTCCACCTAACCTGAAATGCAGGTACTACTTCTACTTAAATTATTCTTTTCCAAAGTTACTTCAGAGGAGAGAGGAAAGGAAGTGATTTCTTGAGAGACACACTAAGGAGGCAGTGGAAGGCGAGAGTGAAACTTCCCAGTCACCAAATCCGGGCAGTGCAGGTCTGGCTGCTCCGCAGAATCCTCCCCTCTGCTCCCAGCAAGGAGTGCAGCAAGGAATAATTTACAGTCCTCGAGTCATTTATACAATTATATAGAAATATATACAGAAACATATATAAAATATAAATCCTGTGGAATAGGAGGCAAACCGGGAGCTAAAACCTACGACAAGTACGCACGGACAGGCCCGCCCAGCTCAGGTGGATTTTGGCTCTTCCTTTGCCCTGGGGAAGCAAGAAGGGGAGGGTCTGGTTGGAACAAGCAGCCTGAGCTGTGTCCAGGCCCTAAAAACAAGCCAGGGCTGCAGCCTTAAACGTGCTGCTCATCTGGCCCATCTTCAGCTAAGATTTATCACATATTGCTGAATGAGGGTGCAGTGGTTTTATTTCTGAGCCCTGAGAAGGCTCTCGGTGTTTCAGCAGGTGGGCTGGTCAACACCTGCAAAGTTCTGCCTGTTAAGAACGTGTGACAAAGCCCCCCCAGACTGCCACAGCCACCCCTGAACCCTCCCAGTGTCCCACTGAGGCACGAGACTCACCCTTTGGGTTCTGCTTTCTCCTCCTTTGCTTTTTCCTCTTCCTTCTCATCTGGAACAAAACAAAGACACGCAGCAGTGCAGCGGGGAAGGCCAAGCCAGGCAGGGGAGCTCCAGGGAGCTGGGAGAGCTCCAGGACTCACCTTTCTTCTCCTCTTCCTCCTTTTCCTCCTCTGCTTTCACTCGCTTGGCTTTCTTGAAGTTGGCGACGTTTTTGCGTCCTCCTTCCCCTTCGTCCTCCGAGTCTGAGAATTCCTCATCACAGGAGATTCTCTTGTTGGAATTTCTCACTGAGTGGGAGGGGACAGAGGTTGGGTGAGCAGATTTGCAGGTCAGGAGCTTCCAGGCCCTAATTCTCTGAGTACATCTACTCACTGGAGTGAACCAAGGAGCCTACATAAGTCAGGATTAGGGCACGATAAAAACACTTTATCTCTGTACCTGCTGCACCTTCTAACTCAGCCCTCCTAACTGCTCCTGCCCGACATCCAAGATCACATGGACAGCTTGGATTAGGTACAGTGTGATGTCTAGACTTGACAGCATAAGCAGGTTAACCAGCCTCCCACTGAGAAATCTGTCTGCCAGATCTAAAGGCCAATCTGGCTACAAACCACCATTTCCACTGTGGAAGACACTCCTGGCATCACACCTGCCAGCCTGCCAGAAAGGATTCTGGCCCAGCACCTACACCACAGGAACTGTTGGAATTCTCACACTGAAGCCTCCAGTTTCTCCATTTTCATCATCTGGCATAGGACATCTCCCAGCCCTGCAGTGCTCAGCATCAGGGCTCCCTGCTCCAAAACCACCCAGCCAGGTGGGAATGGACTCAAACCCAGACTCCAGAACGGGGCACATCCCCATCCCAACACCCTCCTGCTCCAGCTCATGCACCCTGCTCAGCTTTGGCACCCTCATGGGCAGCCACCAGCACCCACCTGAGATGCGTTTCTCGGGATCATCTTCCTCCTCATCCCCACTGTCCTCCTGGACAGCATCCTCAGGAATGGGCTGCATCTGCACACCAGGGGCATGGGGCAGCATCCGCAGGTTCTCAAAGAGCCTCTGCCTGCAGCCAGCCAGGGAAGGAACACCTGGGTCAGCAGGGACCTGCCAGGGCCCTGAAGGTCCCACAGAAGGGTCAGTGCCCAAGAGGAGCCCACACTTACTTGATCTTCTCCAGATACTCGTTGGTGTTCTGGTTGGTCATGTTCGAGGGGCTGATGTGGAGCTTGAAGTCTGGTCCAAAGTACTCAAAATAGTCATTGTATGGGAGCTCTGCAGGCAAACGAAAAGGAATTTCATTTCTTTGTCACTAGAATGAAACAAGAGCAGGTGCAGCAGACCAGGGCATCCAAAAGCTCTCCCACAGAAGTAACAAAAGCCAGCTTAGGATTCCTGCCTCTCCCTGCCCCCAACGCCACCTCCCCAAGCTGCTCCAGAATGCCACTGGCCCCAAGTCTTGTTCCAAGAGCCCAGGGGAGAATCACCATTGGGAATTTCAGTGTCCAGGGCCACAGCAGTCTCGTAGGTCCAGCACCGGGCCACGTTGCGGATGGTGTAGCCGCCCCCTCCCAACATCAGCATGGGCAGGTTGAAACTCTTCACAAACTCCACACACTTGGCATGACCTGCAGCAAAAGCAGTGAGGGGAAAAGTCACACTGAGGACCCAAGAACAAACTTTTCCATGGCATCTCCTTCCCCCAGGGAGGCCAGCTCAGCACAGGCACTGTGTGTCCCTACCTTTGATGGTGAGGTTGAAGCAGCCCAGCCTGTCCCCGGACAGGGAATCTGATCCACACTGCAGAACAACAGCACTGGGCTGGAAGGTCTCCATCACTTTAGAGATCACCTAAACAACAAACCCCTTGTTACAGGCTCTCCACAGGACACTGTCACAGCAGCACAGTGACATCCATGTCAGTCAGGGACGTGAAGACATCCCTGGTGTTCCCACAGCTGCCAGCTCCCCCGCCCCGGAACACTGGGGCTCTCACACCCTGGAGCTCACAGACAGGCTGTGATTGTTCAGGGGCAATAGAGCCCCTGGTGAGCCTCATCACAGAAAACTCAATCCATCTCCCCAAAGCAGGGCTCCAAGGACAAAAGTGTGGTCCACTCAGCAGAGCTGAGCTCACTTACAGGCTTGAAAATGGCTTCATAGGACTCGTCGTCGATGCCATCCCGGAGGGGATAGTTCACAGCGTAGTACTTGCCTTTGCCTGCACCAATGTCCTGTTGGAGGGAAAGGGGAGAGGGCACAGCTCACCAGAAATGCAGCTGAAACACAGGAACTGGGCTCCAAACTGGGAAGGGAAGCCTGGGATTCCAGCTGTGTCATCCTAACATTTAAGCCAGCCCACAGTCCCAGTCTGGGCTGACCACCTCGTCCAGTCACTGAATCTACCCCTATTTTAAAATTATGGATGTATTTACTTTTCTATTATCACCCTCAAGTGTGTTATTAAAAATAACTTGTTAAAAGTAATTAATTCATTTCTGGTGCACAGTGGCAGCTGTGACAGCTGCACCAGCAACAAACTCTGGGTAGCGCTGAAAAAATACAACTCACAGGTGAAAGGCACGAGAACTTAGATCAGGAAAATACAATTCCACTACAGGAGCACACAAAAAAGAGTTAAAGAACCTTTCACCCCTGAGAACAGCACCCTGGCAGTGCCAGGAGTCACAGAGTGGCACCTGTACCTACCTGAGCAGCGACACAGTCACCACCATGACTCACTGACACACAGAACTGAGTCACAGGAGGAAATGCCAACAGGATGAACCCACTCCCACGCCCTCAGAAACCTTCCCCCAAGAGCTGGTGTGACCAAACAGCTGCAGATCGGCCAAGAAAATGTTTCCAGAGCCCCTTTTCTGAGCATAACGTCCCTTTTCTGAGCACAACAACAGGGATGCCAAAGCCGTGGGTTCAACACACGACCACAGAGCTCCTGGACCAGCAGCCTCCCACCTGCACCTCTTCCCTCAGAAAAAAGGGGGTCCCTTTGAGAGCAGGAACACCCAGGAGAAGAACAAATGGCAGGGCAGTTTTCAGCCAGGCCTTCAGCCTCACCCTCAGGTCCCCCGTTCCTGGGAAGTATTCTCCATACTTGTGGAAGGACACGGTCATGACCCGGTCCGTGGTGTAGAAGGCCTCCTCCACCCCATCCCCGTGGTGGATGTCGATGTCGATGTACAGAACCCTCTGGTGATACCTGGGGGCACAAAGGAGCCACAGCACTGCACGTGTTCAGAGTCAAATCTGCCTTCCCCAACCCAGGGAATGGGAGAACAAGGAATCTGGGGCCAGTTCCCAGGCTGCCCTCCAAGGGAAAGAGCTGCAGAGCAGGGACACACGCCCTGGGCAGCAGTGGAGCAGAAGCACAGAGGGAATAAAGTGGCTTTTGCTGCTGAGGGCAGGCTCAGCTCAGTTTATTCAGATTCAGCCAATAAACTGCACTTTTATGCCCAAGCCTCCCACTGAGGTTTGCCTCGAGCCAGAAGCTGTCACACATTCCAGCTGTGCCCTCTTTTCCAGGGTGGGTGGCAGAGGGAAGGGACAAAGAGCACCAGCACAATGCTCCAAAAGCTTCTGCTTCCTGCTGGACACACATACCCCTGGAGAAGACATCCCAGAAGCCAGCTGATTCAGCCCTCCTGGGAAAACACAGCTTAAAAAAGGCCACAAAAAGAGAAGACTGGGAAGAAAGCACTGAGGGGAGAGGCAGCAGGAGGGACAAACAGAGGGGAAGATGGTGCTGCCCTTACTTGAGGAGCTCCAAGATGGCCAAGACGATGTCGTTGACGTAGCAGAAGCCAGAGGCCTCTGACTTCTTGGCGTGGTGGAGACCTCCTGCCCAGTTGACAGCAATGTCTGTCTGCTGCTTGTTCAGCTTCACAGCACTGGCTGGGGGACAGCAGAGGGACAGGGGGTGAGAAACAGGGCAGTGCCCCTGGGCAGGGACTGCTCGGGGGTCTGCTGGGGNGAAAGAAAGGGGGGGGAAAGAAAGGGAAGGAAAAGAAGATGGGGGAAAAGAAGGGGGGAAGAAAGCAAAGGAAATGCAGGCCCTGCTCTGTCTGCATCCACTCATTGCTTCCCATTTTTGCCTCAGAGCAGAACTCTGCACAAACAAGTCCCCAGCATTCAGCTGAGGACACACTGAACACAGCCTGGATTTCTCAGGGCCCTGAACAAAAGATGTTAATGAAAGGTTTTATCCACCATCCATTCAGGTCATTGACTGAACATGCATTTAGGCAAAGGAAGTTCTCTTCCCTCAGCCCCTTCATACACTTTCTGCACATTTTGCAAGCCTCCCAGGATCCAAACAAATGATCTGTTCCCTGGAATGCACAGCCCTGGGAGCAGAGAGCACAGAGCTACCTCAAGAAATGCTGCAGGCAGTGGTGGAAGGGGCCGCTGACCCACGTCACAGGAAACACAGCCCTGGAGGTGCCACTGTGATGCAGCAACCACAAAGCTTTCAGGCACAGGAACAGTCCCCAACACCTGCCCTTCTGCAACAGAGTCTGTGACAACTGTGACAGCATTTTCATGTTCCAGCTTTGAGGGAACACACAGAAACCCCTCAGCTTCTTGTTCATAGTCAGTCAGTGGCTTTTGGTTAGAACCAACAGATGAAGTAATCCTGTTCTTTCCTTTCCACGTTATGCCTGCCCAGAGCAAGGCTTTAACAACCTTTTTCTTTCCTTTTTTTACTGTAATACATTTATTTTTTTTTATTAAATCCTGTTGCTGTGGTTTTGTTTTAACTCCACCACTGGTGATGCTGTTACACCACTTAAAGAGCCCTTCACATATTCAGTGAGGAAACCCAGACTGGTGCTTAACAAACGGGGAGGGATCCACGAATATGCAAAGCCTGGACTCACACAGGGAGAAATCTGGATCCAATTATTCAGGAAATCAGGAATAGGTTCCCAGAGCTTCCCTACCACCCCCTACAACAAGGTATTTCCTGGACAGAACTACATTAAATACATGTGCTGAGAAGGAAAAGAACACCCGAGTTGTGATCTTACCAACAGAGCCTCCAGCAGAGAGCTGACAGAACTCAAACAGCCCATCAAACACAGGACAGTCCTCCCCAACATTAACTGGGAAAGAACAGACAACAATTAGTAAGATAGAACCACAAAAAACACACACCTTATCAGAGCAGAAAAGCAAAGGGGATGAGTGACCCAAAGTGTCAAACAACACTTGGATCAAACAATGACATGTGAACACAGTGGAGCTGAGGGCGCTCTGATGGCCAAAAAGGTTCTTGCTGACGGGAAGATGCTCCTGACTTGTATGAAAACCACCAGGAAAGCAGCTCCCAGGAGCTCAGAGAGAGCCAGCTGTGCTCCAGGGGGTCCCAAGCCCAACCCATCCTGGCAGGAAACAAGTGGGCAGAGCAGATGGGGAAGGATTTTGCTCCCATTTCCCTCCTTGCTTAGGAGCTGAGCAAGCACAGGGTGCAGGGCAGGGTGGGGAGGTGGCACATCCTGGTGTGTGCTGGAGAAGTTCACACCCACAGCTGCTCTGGTACACTTTGTACATCCCTTTTACTCCACAGCAGTTTTCAGGTTCTCCAGCAGAACTGGAGTTTTTACTCCTTGATGAATTTCTACTGCAACCACTCTCACCATCAAAAATAAACCCAGCAACAGATTTGGGTCTGACCTGCATTTTGCAAGATTTGCTTTTACAAACACAGAAGCAAAAATAGATCTGTATTTTTGTAACAGCATCAGTAGAGGTCTTCTGTGCTTAATGAGAACGGCACAAACAGCACAGTTAGAAACTCATCCCCACAAAGACTGTGTGAGGAGGGAGCCTCAATGGCCCCAATCTGGGACACAGAGACCCAGAAGGAAGTGACTGTTCCCACTTTCCAGTTGTTTCAGCAGGACACACAACTGGCAGAGTTTGGATAATCAGCTCACAGAGGTGGTTGGAAACTCCCCCTGATGAGTGAGGAGAATTAAAGTCATTGATTTCCACACATTTTCCATTACAAGAAATTAAACTTGGTGCCCTTTGGGTCACTCTGCCCAAGTCTGGCATCAGAAGGAAATGAAAGACTGTCCATCCCCTTTACAGCTGCTCTCCAGCTACACAGAGGCTGCTGCTTTGCAGGTTTTGCTGAAGAAAAGCTCTGCCCTTGCATGTTGAAGATGAATTTTCACATTTTGCCTCAGTTCTGGGGCAGCACCGTGCAGGAAATGTTGACTGCCAGGGAGAGCAGAGTTTTCCTGAGCTGTCTCTGCTCCAGGGGTAAACAGGTCAGCCTGTGCAAACATGCACTTTGCTGTATGTCACTTGGTGTATTAAGGGATATCAAGCACTGTAGGGAGTTTTTCAATGTGTATTAAGGGATATCAAGCACTGTAGGGAGTTTTTCAGTGTGTATTACTCATGAACCATATTAATTAATCAGTGCTTGTGCCTCAGTATCTGTCCCCTTCAGCTCACACCAGATTTCCAGGACCAAAACACTTTTTCATTGAAGCCTGAGCCTTTCCCCACTATTTGTCTGTATTTGCTACAAATCACGAGCTCAGAGTTGCAGAGAGGGCAAAAGGAGTTTCTGCAACCTTAAAATCCCCACTGAAGGGGCTCTGGGAGGTGAGAATGAGACCTCAGCTCCCATCCTGACACAGAGCTCTCAGGTATTCCTGTGGGTCTCAGCCCTGCCCCACTTCCAAACTGCCTCTGCCCTGAGAACCCTTCAGAGTTACTGCAGATTTGGGATGTAATTGAGAAGTTGGGGGTTTTGAGTTTGTTTGTTTAATTCCCCCAACTCTTCCCCAGCTCCGGTTGAAGATGAGCACTAACACAAAACCCACGCAGCTCATAAATGGAGCAGCTCAGTCGTTCCTGAGGCAGGAAGGGAATTCAGGAGAGTCTCCATCAAAACACAAGACAAAAAAATAAAAGACAGGCAAGGTCAAAGGGTTTCCCCCAGCTCTTTTGGCTTGACCCATCTTTAAAATGATTGATTTACCAGACAAATCAAAAGGAAAGTCAGGGGGAAGACACTTCCCCATGGTTATTTCCTCCTCTTTTCACCCCAAACCTCTGCAGTAGGTGGCCAGAGGCAGGGCCTGCAGCACAACTCACATCTTTGCATCTGCTTGCTGTACTCAGACATGTTGTCCGGGCGGATGGACCTCAGGAATTTGATGTAGTCATCGCTGTGGTACTTGGTCATCTCCTCCGCGTTGGCCTTGTGGGGGCGCTGCAAGGGACACAAACAGACACGTCCCCCTTGCCAGTCCCACCTCTCCCCGCAGGGATTGCCCCCCAGGGGTATCACACGGGCAGGGAGCAACGAGAGGGACTCACTTCCAAAGGCAAGAATGCCACTACTGGAATGTGCCACAGTGGAGGCACAGGGCATCAATTCAATTTACAGAGGCAGAAAAGCAGTGTTCCAGTCTCCAAAGCACATCTCACCACAACACTCAGAAGGAACCAGAAACACACCAGCACAAATGTGTGTTGTTTCTTTTTTTCTCCTTTCCTCTGGCTCCTCAAGGAGTCTGAAGCTCCAAAATGAAAAGCTGGCACACAAACTATGCCCTTTCAGGACTGTTTCCCGTGCTGAGCAGCCCCACACTCACATAGATCTCCATCTTCCTGTAGAGGCCATAGTTGAGCAGCAGGTTGTGGGTCATCCGGATCCTGTGGGGTTTCATGGGATGTCCTTGGCCATAATAGTAGTTCCCAACATCACCTGGGAGCAGAAGAGATTTTGTTACAGCAGGGAAAAGCATCCACCCCTTCAAAGGGACTCCCAGCCAAGCCAAATGTCACTTCTCTGTCCTTCAGAGGGGATGGGGTCTCCCATCCTCTTTGCACAGGTGTCTCCAGGGATTCAGGAAACTCAAACGAGGCAGAAGGTTGGAAATTCAGCCATGGCCAGGAATGTCTAATGCCAGCTCTGAAGGAGGCAACCCAGGCAGAGCCTGAGCCACAAACATCCCACTGTACACGTGGAAGGTGTCCCTGCCCACGGGCAGGGGGTGGAATTAGATCATCTTTAAGGGCCCTTCCAGCCCAAAGCATTCCTTGGTTCTACAAGTCAGGAGAGGGAGGCTCCAGACTTGGACCTGAGGAGTTCCGTGCTGGCTCAGCACTCAAAACCATCTCACACTTCAGGTCTCCCTGGGCAGGACCCACAGGAGTTTAATCCCAGCTCAGACAGTGCCTCATGCCAGGGAGCAGCAGCCTCTGCCTCCCTCTCTGTTTGCTCTGCCACTGAGCAAACACCAGCCCAGCTGTGGTTTTACAGCTCCTCCACCCTTCTCATCCCTTTCCCACTCCTTGAAATCCTTCAGAGGCATCCCAGGCCTTCCCCTGACATGCTTCCCGGGGACAGCAGCTTCACAAAGTCACCTTCCTGCAAGCCCTTCTGCCCACAGGGGTTTTCTGCTCCCCAGCCAAAGCCCAGCTCACACTTCACTCCCTCCCAGCAGGCTCTGCTAAACAGGGGGATTTTTTTCCCCCTCCTTTCCCAGGGAACTTCTTTTCCTGAAATACAGCAATTTAACTTTCAGATCTGTGCCTCCTGCCTGATTTGGCTGCAGGAACAGCTCCCCAGCCTCTTTTTCCTGGGGAACCAGATGAAGTTGTTCCTGGAGTTGTACAACTCCTGATCCACTTAGGAAGCAGGAGACTCAACCCAGTCTGGCTGGTGACTCAGTTGGGAGAATTAATATTTCATCACCCATCTCAACATTCAGGAGAAACTGCTGCTCCCCCACAGCACTAGAGCTTCTCCTCCTGTGGACACGGATCTGTTTTCAGTCCAAGTGGGTGCAAATGGTGCAAATCCCACATCCAGACAACTCTGCTGCTGGGATTTACCTGTCCACAGGGCTACAGGGGAATGGGGGGTTGTGTTCTTCCAGTCCAACTTCAGAAAATAGAATTATTGCCAGTAAAATACATCTTTTAACCAAAAATCGTTCTGGTTTCTGAAATTTATGGAGGTAGTTTCCCAGGGAAACCATCCTTGCAGTGAAATATATCCCTAAAGCCATCCCTGAATCAAGCTTTGGGGAACTTAACGAGGGAGTTTGAGACTCTGGCTAGAAAAATACAATCAGAAAAAGTCATGAAGCTTTCAAAGATCAGCATCACCTTCCCCTGGGCCAACCCCCACCTCCAGAGCCTGTTCCCTGTGCTGACACATCCCACCAGGAATCCTGTGGAGCTGTGGAAAGCCACAGCAGATCAAAAGACTGTGAACTCAACAGACACCTCTTCCTCTGCTGGGGTTAAACAAGCCCCTTCATGGGGAGCTTCCAAGGGAGAACTGACATCCAAACCCTCCCAAAAAACCCTCTGGATACCTGAGCACCTTTGCCTCACCCTCTGCATCCCATTTCCCTTCTCCACCCAGAATTTATGGTTCAGGAGACCCAAACCAGCACCCAGAGACCTCCCCGTGGGGAATTTTCCCCCCAGATCCAACCCATGTGCATGGAAAAGAAAAGCCCCAAACAAACCGTGGCCCAGCTGCAGCCTGAGCCCTTCCCCACAACGATGGGGGTTTGGCAGCTGCTCAGAAAAGAGCAGTGGAAACACAAAAAGGGGCACCAAAACCTCACCCCACAGAAAATGAGGGAGGGGCAGTTCCAGACGAGAGCGTGGAGCCCAACCTGGTGCAACAAAGAGCTCGAGGGAGGCAGCTCAGCTCAGCATTTCACACAAAACCCACCAGTTGGTTCGTATTTAACACGTCATGATGTGCCCGGCACGAGCACAGTTCGGCTGCTCTGGGCACACACATCCCAAAGGAAAGGGAGGAATTTCATGGAATCCCACACTGGGTTGGGTTGGGTTGGGGGGAACTTAAAGATCATCCAGTCCCACTCCCTGCCACGGACAGGGACACCTTCCACTGTCCCAGGTTGTTCCAACCTGGCCTTGGACACTTCAGCTTCTCTGCCCACCCTGTGCCAGGGCAGGAATTCTCCCCCATATCCCACCTCACCCTGCCCTCTGTCCTACAAAATTTGGGCATAGGGACCACTGTTCCCCCAACATCCCACCCTGTGGTGTCATTCTGGCACCTCCTGAGTTTCAACCAGGCATTTTAGGGCCCCGGGCTCCCCCTGCCTTTGGGAATCCTGCATGTTGGGATGCAGACTCCCCCTGCCTTTGGGAATCCTGCATTTTGGGATGCAGGCTCCCCCTGCCTTTGGGAATCCTGCATTTTGGGATGCAGGCTCCCCCTGCCTTTGGGAATCCTGCATTTTGTGACGCTGGTGTGGTGAACCTGGGCTGGATTTCACCTCCCCCCCAGCACTGCTCCTGCCCCCTCCTTGCCCTGCCCTGCCCAAGGCAGACACCCAGCAGGACTCTCTCCCTCCCTCTCCCTGCAAGTTGCAAACCTCCCCCTGACTTTTCCAGGGAAACCAAAGCCATTCCCACAGGTCTGGAAGAGTCCTTTGGAAGAGCCCCCTTCCCTGGGCACGTCCACTTAGGGGAAAAAGCAGCAGGAGCAAGTTTTGATTTGATTTCAAAATAGAGAGTTGCACAACTCCCCTCACACAGGGGCATCAGAGCCTACAGAGAGCCCCCAAAGGAGGGGGCTGTGAGCCTGTCCTGCCCCCAGCACCCCTCTGTGCCCCCCAAATGCTTCCCCAGCATCCCATCCCAGCTCCCAAAGCCCCTCTCTCCACCCCAGAGCTCTGCCAGCCTTTCCTCCCA
>VXAU01000563.1:0-19574 GCA_013399695.1 Formicarius rufipectus | reverse complement strand
AGTTAGAGTTGTCCTTCCCCTACCCCAGTGGTTGCTGGGCAGCTGACAAACCCATCCTGCCCAAGGACACACTTTGTCTGACCCTTCAGTTGAGACCTGACCAGCATGGGAGACCCTGCCGGAGGCATAAACCACCACCAGCATAGCTCACAACCTCATAAGGACATACAAGCTTCTCCCCCACGACAAGGGGGTGTCCATGGAGAAGACCACTAAATATATACACTGCAAAGGACAGGTAATGCATAAATCAAAGAATTTTTAGGGAAGTTTCATTTCAAATATGCCAAATAAAGTTTAGTTTCTTTACGTATTATAGGACCCAGGCGCCTGATTTGTACTAGTGAATTATCATCATCCCAGTTACATTCACAAATGTACAAACATGTACAATATGATGGAATGTATACCTAAACAGATTAAGTAACATCCTGATAGACTAATTTTGATGCACTATTAATAGTAAAATTAAATCAAACACATATATGTGTATTTTTTTTCACTAAAAAAATTATCTAGCTGTGCTATTTGTTTCAAGTACTCTGACAAAATATGCTTTGTGATAATTTCTGATGCCTTAAGATCCTTAAGATTTGTAGCATATAGACTTTTAATAATTAGCTGTATAGTTTCCAACACTTACAAATAACAGCCAACAGTTACTAAACCCCTTTCTCACAGTTTATATAGAAATCCTGAAATTCTTGAAATTTTGTTTTACGTTCTTTTCAAGGAAAAAGATTTTCACAATCACGTCCTGTTTGGGAGACATACTTAGAAGGACATAGGACATCACTATAGTCAAGGTAGAAGGCTCAGAAACCTTGGAGACTCTCCAAAACTGATATGTGACATGAGGGTGATGCTGGTGAGGAAGTAGGAGAGTGTCCAACTCAATTCCAGGAAGATAAGTCCTGGGAGAGGTCTGAGGGAGATTCTGGAGATGAACAATTCTCAGATTGGATGTATCCATTATACATGATAATTAACAAGTATTATAAATTTGTAAGAACCCTATGTTGTCTGTGTACTTACATATATTACACCTAACAGTGCTTTTTATTAGAGGACTTGCTCTCTATTTTATCTACACTTTGTGAGAAAAATTCTGTCTTCCATTTTTAGGCATCATTCTACCTACTCTGATATACATTCTAACAATTTAACCTTAATTATCCTGAACAAAAGTTTTAATATTTTTAAAGGTTATAAACTACTGCTTCAAGTATAATCAATGCTTCCAATAAAAAATATGCAGAAGAATTTTTTCTTCATATGACCAGTCACAAAATTTTCATCATAATACAAATCTATTTCAGTTAATGGTAGGTTCCTGTCCTCCTTATTTTTGCATTATTATTTATTACTGGTTTTCCTCACAACCCCTGTTTTCTCCAGAGCTCCCACCACAAGCTCTCTCAGTTCTATTCTGTGGCTAGGTGTTATAGTTTTAGAATCTCATGGAATTTTTCTTTCCCCTACCACTGAACAAGGTGCGAATTGCCCATATCTTTACCTACAGCTCCTAACAAAAGAGGCGAGTGATCAGTGAAGGTGTTGCCTAGCGCCAGGTAATTCACTGGGTGTGGTGGCAGAAGGGAACACTTTTGGTTTTCAGTTTTCAGGAGAGGAGAACTGGGGAGCTAAGGGGGAGACACGGCTTCTCGGGGAAACATCTGCCCGCAAGTTTTGGTCTCCTTCCTTGTTTTTTCCTCCCGTTAACATTTTTTTTCCAATCCCAGGATTCTCAGAGTTCCAGGAGAGAGAGAGGGAGACTTCCTGAATGGGGCTTTTGCATCAGGCCTCCTGAGAAGGCCAGCGGCTGCCAGCCCGGGAGTGAGGGGCTTCCAGCATTTGGCTGCTGCATCCAGCCCAGAGCGGCATTCATACTCCAGTTGCAAACTACAAAAAGGATCCCAGCCTTTTTCTCTCTCCCCTGTGTGGTTTCTTCACACCTGCTCCTCAGAGGAGCTCACACTAAAATCTTCTTCCATCTACCCCTAGGGGCAGCTCAGCACTCGCCAAGGAGCAACATCGCCACCTCTTGTCCATAAATATTGCTGCACACAGCAGGGGCAGAGACTGTGTGGGGGATGTTTTCACAGGGAATTATCCCATAAACTAGTCATTTTAGTTCTGGTTGCTTGGTTTTCTCTGGAATATATATATATATGCATAGATATATATAGATACATATATATATTGTGGTTAAGAACTGTTATTTTTTTGCTATTATCATATCCTAATTAAATTTGGTGTTAAGGAGATCTGCCTCATTTTTTGGTTTCTAGTCCAACAACTATTCTTAATTTTCCTCTAAGCTAAGACACTAGGTAAGACTTATAATTTTCAATAACTCTGCTACAAAATACTACAGAATTTTGTGGGATTAATAGTATTTTATAACAGAGAATCAGAATCAGAAAGCTAAGAAATAGTAAGTCCAGCGACTGACTTACTGGAAAGAGGCAATGTCTAACTTCCTCCTAATATCTTATCTGCATTGTTATCTTAGGTCTCTGAAACTACAGCAACACTACGTCGGGAGAGACACCTGTCAGGGACTGCCAAGAGAATAATGTTTACCTATGGATGAAACTGTTTGCTGCTGCCACTAACACCTGTTGTATACCCTTTGCCATGGAGCTGCTGTTTCTACAAGTTTTTATACTGTTCAAGTGTTATAGTTAGGATAAAAGATGTATTAGATAAGTAATTATTACCATTCTAGTACTTCTGTATGTCCAAATGTTCAGCTTGATTCTGGGAACCTCTGTTACAGCCCCCTGATTGGTTCATGTACTCCAAAACCCCATTGGCTGGTCGGTGGAGCAATGCAGTTCCACCCCATAAGGCTAAGCCACCCCCAGCTCTTCCTTATAAGTTATAAACCCTCCTACCCTTTTCCTTTTGTGTCACGTTCTGCCCCTACCTCCACCCAAGTTCTAGAACCCTCTGACCGAACCCTATAAGTATCCCATGCTCTCCTTAATAAAGTGTTCACACCTGTTCGCGCCCTTCCCTTGCGTGGACCGATCCTTCCTTCGCTTTTGGACCACGACAACACTACTAATCCCATTGAAGCATACTTACTACCAAACAGAGATTATATTAAGAAACTATGTTATGAAAACGTAGAATATAAGACAGTCTTGATGATGTTTTCAGTCTCCACTGAAAGTGGTAGAAGGGAAGCACACTCTTAACAGAATTCATCAGGCTAACTGGAAGGCCAAGCAGAGAAGACAGCAAACATACTGGCTAAATTCCCTAATGGGAAACACAGATAACCCTAATGTGATAACATAGCTATTGAGCTAAGGGCTTTTGCTTTAATGCACATTTACTACTGAGACAGTGAAGAAATTCTGGTTCACATTCCACCAAAAGCATCATTAGCATTACATTTTTCAATAGACATTTCTGCATTGCTCTCAGAGGAATTTATTAGTTTTTGTGGAAAACAACTATTATGCACCAGTGACAAAGAGGAAAAACATATTTAAAAAGTCAATTTGGTGTATACTACAAAAAGCTAAACTTTCCAAGTGCAGTTTAATGTTGTTTTCATCTTGATGCTTCAAAGAACAATTAGTTACAACTCTGACAACCAGTTTCTATCTCACTCATATGGGGTATTTTTAATATAAAAGTTAGTATGTTTCAGCTGTATAAATATTTACTTTTTTGTTAGGATCATTGTTACAATAATTAAAAAAAATCCTAGAGCATAAAAAAGGAGATAATAATCTTAAACATATTGAACTGCATGAAAGTGTTTCTGAATGATTTTGACATCTCTTCAGTAGAAATGCATAAAGAAAATAATTTTTACTGGGTTTAGAGTTTTGTCCCTTCTCTTTTAAAGGTCTAAATACTGAACTCCAACAGAGAAAAGAAGTTTAGCTTTGGTCTTGGATTTAATTACTTCTTCTTTCTTTCTCAAATTCAATAAAGTTTTGAACATGTTAGCTGAAGTTTTGACTTAATTTTGTCTTCATCTTAAAGATGACATAGCCAAACATAACTGTCTCAAAAGACCTTCAGTAACTACTTGTTCTCAACTCTTGTTGAGTTAATCTGTCTCTCCCCGTATCTTTGTCTCACTGAAGAATTGTTTTAAGGATTTTCTATTTTATAATACTGAACTTTATCTTTTAAGAGCAATTGCAGCATGAAGACTTCAGTGAAGAACAAGTGAAGAGTTTCAAGCAGAGGTTTGAAGTTCTACCTGAAGTACCATTTATCTTCAAGAAAAGATGTGTCAGAATTTAAGCACATCCTGACCCTAACATTTGTGATAAAAGTAGGTAGTAAAATGTTGACTGGAAATTATATGGATGATTTGCAACATCGCATATAACTCATGATCTGACATAAAGGCACTAGCTTTTCCTATCTACACTGTTTACTGGCTTTCTGATGTCTTTCTAAGTGTTGGATTTCATGCATCCATCTGCCATGGGTTTAAAAAGTATTAGAATTTCACTTTCAGGCTATTAGAGATGGAAATACAGAAACTCCATATACATATAAATCCTCAAAAAATTACTATATTTCTATGTATAATGTTTGTCCATTTTAACTAATGAATATCCTTAATGCACAATGGCAATGATTGCAGAGTAAGTGTATACAAAACTATTTGGATTTTACGATTTTTGCTTCAATAGTGTTATGTAACAAAAAAGTGCCCAAGGATCCTTTAGGGAGGTCACACAAAATAGAGGCAGTTGTGTTTTACACCTGCACAAGTTTTAACATCCATATCTAGATCAAGTCCAGCAGAGGACCAGTGTGATGGCCATTGGTGTTTTTCTCGGTTTGATTGGTTGGTTGGTTGGTTGATTGGTTTGATTTTATTTTTTTATTTATTTTTTTTTAAATTTTGCCCATAACATACCCCAATTCTGGTAGTGGTTTCTTGCTTCTTAAAAATTACTAGATTTTTATAAAGGATCTGAGACTAGTGTCAGTTTGCTTTTCACTTAATAAAAATTAATTTATCATGAGCTTCTCAGTGTGGTATAATATTTATTATTTTTTTTTATTTTGCATATTTTGCATGTGCATAACACTTATATTTTCTCCCACAAATGCATTTGGTGGTCATCAGAATAAAATGAATAGTAAGATAAAACCCTAATTAAGTTAAGTTTTAACCCTAAGTTAAAAACTGAGGCTGTCCCATAACTAAAAGCTAAAAATAGATACAATATTTGAGGCTAAACAATTGATTTAGTCTTTGAAATCCAGTTATCATGGATTTTCTGAAGTAGTAAATCTTGAATAAGTGCTATAAAACACTGCATTATTATTTGTTATGCTTTGCTACTATTTATATATGCAAAAAGATACATTTCCAAGTTCACTTAAATATTTATATAATGACAGTTTTGGTTACATGTCTGTGAAAAAAATTATGCACTTAAATATATGTGACTTGAAAGGTGATTCATCTTTTGGTGGGCATCATAAAGTAATGTACGTACAATCAGGTGAACAAAGAGCCACCAACAAGTCAGGTGATAACACTGTCAGGAGTCACCCACCATGTTAGAGCATTATAGAATTTTGAACAGCAAATCTTAATTTTCTATCATTCAGCTTTACATTAGCAAAAAGTTCATAAACTGACAGCCTAATTAATTTTATTAACAAGATGATGGGTTTCAGTAAATCCAGTGGGAATGTTATTTTGTATAATTGTATCTTTGAGGGTTTCCTGTATCCCACAACACTAATGAAGCCAGAGGTTCAAATAGGAGTTTTGCCCCGAGCAAAGATATTTGTTCTGACAGTGTCTCCCCAGATGGGATAAATTCATTGTAAGTTATGAATATATCTTATTAATAAAATTCACTGGACAATCTGGATTTTATACCAAACAATACTAAAAAACAGAATGTTTCTCTTACTGCAGTTACTTTTGGGGTTTCTTCAAACATATTTCCAAGGTCAACATTATTAATGCCCAATTGAAGGGAGACTTCTAAAGATTCAGTGTAATGCAGGAAGGCAATTTGGAGCAAATAAAAAGTTCTGGAATCACTTGCCAGTTTTAAAACCTAAAAAAAAGTCGAAATGCGTTTACTTTACAATATAGTTATCCTCATGTTTCATGCACTGAAAGGTGAAAAATTTGTCAAAGTAGTATTTCTCTGCTGTTTCTTCTCTGTTACACAATGAATATGAAAACAAACACGACCTGTCCAAGATGAATGTGACAGCTATTATTTTCCAAAGCAAAATCAAGAGATAGATTTAGAAGTTTAGGTGTACAGACAGCTTTAGATTACACAACTGGCAGTAACACATCTGAGAACTGAAACTGTGATTGACTTGAGCAGCATTATGACATTATGTAAAATAAACTATTTTTGAAATATTTATAAAACAGATTAGAACCAAAAACCAATAGGCCTTTCTGAAGGCAATGAAAAACTTCCTGTTTCTATGACATCATTTGTTGATTTGTTTGTCTGCTTATTTACTTAAGAACCTGGGTATGAAATAAAAACTACTTTATGGGAACAGAGTCATTGACATGGCTGTTTTCTCAACCATTTCAATGAAACTCTTTTTCCCTGAGAAAGATGTGTTTGTAGAGATGCATGACACATTAACATGTAAACTATGCAGATTTTTTTTTTAACGAAATAGAAAAATGAGCTACTGAATCCCATTACTAGGTCCTGACCATAGGTTTCTCTCACAATTTTTTTCACCTATGACTTGAATAAATTATCTGGAAAATAATAGCTTATGCTAACAAGAACAAAAGCCATTACAAAAATTATCCATAGTCTTTCAAATACTTTGACTACTTGGATTTCAAGGGATATTAAGAACCTGTCTTTTATTACAGAACAGAGATCTATTCTTAGAACTTTAACACCAATGTTCTAGGATTAGAACGTTAACAACTGCAGATAGATTAAAGGCAAAAGTTTAAAATTACCTCTTTGCAATGAAAATAAATCTCAGGGATTTCACTGTTGTAATTTTAATCTTTGTAACCATTTACTCTTTAAGACACAGCACTTCTAATTGTACTATTGCTGGGTTTTTTTGTTGCTCTATGCAATTAGCTAGTCCTTGTGAAGTATGCTGTTATATTGATAACTCGTTTTTCTCTGAAATATAAGATAAGCTGACATGCAAGTTTGGGAATCTTTGGACCATATTCTAAGAAAAGAATACCAGCAGTATACATTTGTAACTTGCTAAAAACTGAACGCATTACATTACATCACATCACTTTACCAGAACAGACTCATTTTTCTTGTATTTTCTGAAGTATAAATGCACCTTCCACCTTCAAAATTACCCAAACAGCCTTTTTTAAATGGGCTAATGTAGTGTCTGAGGTAATTTTAGACCCTAATGAATATTAAGAATGCTGGCAAGAATCTGAAAAACTTTTGGCAAAAAAGCTTCAAAAGAGTTTTATTCCTCATATCAAAATTAAAGAGTTTACCTTTAATAAAATTTCAAGTTGAATATTAGTGAATAGCTATCTGATTTGACTAGTACAAATTGAACTCTTTTTTTTTTGAATTTTTGTTTTGAATATAAGGTACCAATACCACAATTGAAACAGTAGTGCTCTGTGTTCAGTCATATATTTACATAAAATCTTCCTGCTTGACTCAGTCTTAAGTATGCATAGAAGAGTTATATCCAGTCTTGCTCTTGCATTTTAAGTTTTGTGTTACCCTGTATGAGCTGTATTTTGATAGCACATTGCAGTTTTATTATAATGAACTAGCAGTGCATAGTATATCTTCACTACAGTTAAGTAAATTCATCACATCCAATAACAGTGAAGTGTTTATATCAACACTTTTTTGTAATAAATCGTTATTAACAATTTGTGCAATATCCATCATGATAGAGCCTTTAGACCTTAATCTAAAATGGTGCATAATATATTCCTTAACTGAAAGATTTCATAATTAGCTTATGTTTCATTAGGCATCAATAAGGCAGGCATAAATATTTTAAATATTGTATGGGCATGCCTGTATCTATATATATATTTATGTGTCAATATATGTATGTGTATTTTTTATAAATACATTTACATACAGATATACTTACTCAGCTTCTCCCAAGGCTAACCAGGGCTGATCATGTCCAAGCCAATTTCTATTAATCTGGCTACCATTTATACATCCTGTGTAATTTTCTCTAAAAGAATATGTCCTGGTTATAGTAGCCAGGATCAGTTGGTCACTGTGTGGGTGTATATTCTAAATCCTCTATGTCATTTTTCTCACGAACTGCTCACAATGGCCCATTTGCAGCAGCTGCCCAGGGCACACCCAACCCCTCAGGCTACAAGATGGATGTTTAGGAACTTCTGTGAGATAAGGAAGTTTTCCTGCCTTCATACCCACCTGAAGGGTCATGCCTGCTAATGGGTCATCAGGGATGCAAAAAATATGCCATTATTCACCTCACAGAGCAAATCACCCATTGTGAAACTCTCCACCCTGCGGGAGGGACTGGACATTCCCATCAGAGCCCAAGCAGAGATAAGCTTGGGGTTTTGGGACTGGGTTCTCTTGTCAAATCCAGAGGAGGACCATAGTCTCAACTGGACTGAGACTGCCATCAGACTGCAACCATCATTTTCACCAGCAGGTTTCTTCCTTTCTGCTTACTTTGAACTCAGGGGGGCTACATGGCATTCAGCACAGGGGTTGGTGATCTCCATTCTGCTCATGCCCCACTGTGCTGGGCTGTACATCTGGTTTTGTGGCACAAATGATTTTTTTTTTCCCTTCTGTATCAGTGTATTTTGTGATTTTTTTATTAAATTGTTATTCTAACTTGTAATTCCATTTAAAGTTGGATTCATTTCTCCTGCCGGTTTAACTCTAAACCAGCACAGAATAATTAAATGATATTCCACTTTGTATAAAATACTCTTTTGGTATTTTCACAGAGCATCAGATCAGAAGCTCCTGATCTTTGACTTTCAAATGAATCATTAGTATTTCAGGCATTCCTTGCTCAAAGTACCATATAGCACATACCTTTCATGGTATATGCTCCAAGAATGTTTGTAGAATGCATTCAAGAAACTTTTACTGACATTAATCATATTTTTTATGTACAAGAAAATATTTTTGATTGGGAAGTCTACAATGCATCCATCCTATACTCATTAAATACTGCACAAATTACATGTTGTTCTTATTTATAAGATCATTGTCTTTCTCAGTCAATATTTTTACAACAAATGGAAGTTTATACTACTATTATTACTACTTTTGGTATCAGAAGCAATAATCAAAAAAACTTTGCATTTAAATAACACTTAAGTCTTAAGCCATATTTCTTCATAAAGATTTCTCTATAATCTCTTTTGGATAGAAAAAAAAATTACATAATAAGAAGTCTTTGAAAATCTCTTTGTAAAGATCACCTATATTTATGTCTTGTTCTTGTACCATTTTCTCCCTCATGATTAAGTGAATGTAGTCACAGTCCTGCTGAAATCTATGTCTTCCTGAAGAAGAATAATTTCAGTTGTACGCAGCTATTCAGACACATGTTGAGCCCTTTCCGTGTATAATAGACAATGGATCAGGTTCCTCCTATTTTTTTTTTAGTTATCCACTAATATTGTATGGACAGCAGAATGCTAAAATGCCTTTTTCTTCCCCTCATCTTTTATATTTAACTTAGGCTGGTTAAATCTGACAATAACAAATGGAAAAAGTCCGTAAGATTTCCCTTATAGAAGGAATTCAGCTAGGACTTCTCCCCTTCAGCTTCTGCTGTACGTCCTAGCCTTCTCTTTGTACACCCACAAATGCAATGACACTATCTATATTATTTCTGGAAGGATGGTGCAACTCTTCTAGACCACCACACCAGAGAAAGCATTGGTCTCCAGCACCCAAGAGCAAGGGATTCTCTCCTTTCTCCAATTGTAGGTGCATAGATGGGCTGCAGCTTTCAGAGAGGCAGAGATATTCCTGCTGCAGTCATTTCTCTGTCACAGGCAAAAATATGTGTGGGAAGCTATCTTATCTCTATTTATTTACAGGTGTGGGGTTTTTTGTTTCTTTGGGTTTTTTTAAGGAGTTAAACCTACTGCAGATTTTGTCCCTTTCAATATAAAAAAAGTCTTCTGCTATAGTATTGTTTGAGATTCCCCAAAACAACATGTCTAGTAGCACAATTGTCCTTGGAACTGTTCCACTGACTACTGGGTGTTCTTAGCTGTGTTGTCTAACGTTGTCTGTGGGTTTAGAAATTCCACATCACTAGCACTCCTAATGCATTTTCAAGTTTGTCTTTGTGACAAGCTTGAAAGGGATCTCAAAGTCGAATGATTCCCAAAGAACTACAGAAACTACTACTACTAACTACTGCAGAAACTCATCATAAAGGAGTATGACAAAATGACTGATTTGTAATCATTCTTCTGTAAAGTTGCTATCGTTTCTGTCTTTCAAAATATGCCACATAGACACCTGAGAAAGATGAAACCACTGTTTCATAAGGAGGTCTCTTATTTCTAAGGTCCACATAACTTCTCTATGGAGAAACGGCCACAATTACCATTTTACTCAAAAGAAGTCTTCTGGAATTGTTTTCTCCATGTAGAGAGCAAATACCAAAATCATGAAATGTATGAAAATGAACATAGTTGAAAACCATAGCAAATCAACAGCACAGGGAGGACACAAGATGCAAGAGACTACTATCTGTGGACCATTTGGAGAGAAGGTAGCCTACACAGCAATAACACTAGTTTTAGAAAACTCCACGTTTTATTACTCTAGACGTGTATGTATCACATTTATATTGTTCTGGTCTCTTCTAGAGGAGAATTTGGCATTGATATTTCCCTCTTTTTTCCTGACATGGTAAAAGGATACAAAAGCTAATTGAAATTATCACTCCTATAATCTTCACAAAAAATGAAGTTAAGCCCTCGAGGCTTGGTTTCACCCACAACTGAACTGTCTTCAGAAGCACAGGGGAGCAGGTCATTCAATAGGGAAATACTTTTAAGCATCAGAAACCACATCTGCATTTTCAGAAAGACATGGTCATTTTAGAGGCATATGAAGCTTTTCAGTTATGAGTAACAAGCTACACTATAAGTCAAGGTAGTTCTGTAATATTCTTTTCTGTAATATCCACAGTGCTGCAACTGTGCTCATGATAAGATTCAGTTTAATTAGCTTAAAATAACATGGGAGTCAAAGGCTTAAATTTAGGAAAGAGAAGCTTCAGCTCAAGAGATTGTTTAATTCCCAGTGGTTCAAGATAAGCTTTGTTTGCCTCACCAAGTAGAGCTTTTACCTTTGGATCATAAAAATTGCAATTCATCTCTCAGCCAAGACAGCACACAAAATACATTTACACAAAGTCCAAGCACCATAAGGGGGAACTTTCCTCATCTAGAGAAATATGCTTACCTTCCAAAAGATAGAAACAATAAAAGTGAGGAAGGAGTCTGGACTCTGTAGCAGTGAAGAGATTACTTTTCTTTAAAAGGAAGGAGTTGAACTTAGGCTAGAACTACATTTTTATCTTGAAAATCTTAGAACATTTTGGAAGATCGTCCTTGGATGGAGAAAGCATAACACTGTCTCAATTTTAAACTATTGTAGTAAATGTGAGTGAAAAGACTGATAGCTGTGTCTTTGGGTCCTCCAAGGTGGAAAACTGGATTTTGCACAGCCTGCAAAGGCATTTTCAGTAACAAGTTGAAAATATTTTCTTTGCCCTTCCCTTACAATTAAAATCATTAAGATCTAGCCAAAACACCATAATTCATCTAAAATTTGCAGATTGAAATAGTAACTATTCTTTCAGCTGAAGATTTCTGACTCTTTCCATTATTTTCCCAGCTCCGGCTCTCTCATTTCTGTGAAAGTTTACCCAGGATGTGGAGAAGGTTGAGATGCTTGAGGACCTTTTGCCTTGGTCTTCACTAGGAAGTGCTCCAGTCATGACGCCTGAGTTGCAGTGGTCAAAGACAGGGACTGTGAAAAAGTAGAACTGCCCACTATAGAAGAAGATCAGGTTCAAGATCATTTAAGGAACCAGAAGGCACACAAGCCATGGGGACCTAATAAGATTAATCCACAGGTCCTATAGGAATTGGTTAAGGAAGTGGCTAAGCCTCTTTCCATTATACTTGAGAAGTCATGGCAGTTCTGTTAAGTTCCCACTGGAAAAAAAAATTGGGAGAAAAGGGGAAATGTAACATCCATTTTTAAAACAACCAATAAGGGAAACCTTTACAACTGCAGTCTGGTGACGCGCACCTCAGTGCCTTGCTAGATCATGGAGGAGATCCTCTTGGAAAATATTCTGAGACATCTTGAAAATCAGGAGGTGAATAGTGACAGCCAAGATGTTTCACTAAGGATAAATCATGCCTACACAAATTTGGTGACCATCTATTAGAGTGTTACAGTAATGGATGATGGAAGAGTGACTGATGTCAGCCATCTGGATTTGTGCAAAGAATTTGACACTCTCCCACATGACATCTAAGTCCAAGGTGCTGCACTGGGGTCAGGGCAAGCCATGGTATCAGTATAGATTGGGTAGAGAATGGATTAAGAACAGTCTTGAGGAGAAGACTTGTGGGTTCTGGTGGACAAAAAACTTGACATGACTCAGCAACTGGAGCTTGTAGTCCAGAAAGCTGACTGCATCCTGGACTGCATCAACAGCAGCATGGTCAACAGGTAAAGGGAGGTGATTCTGCCCCTCTATTCTGCCTTGATGGGACCTCACCTGGAGTGCTGCATCCAGCTCTGGGGTCCCCAGAACAGGAAGGACATCAACCTGTTGGAACAAGTCCAGAGGAGGCCATGAAAATGATCCAAGGGCAGGAGCAACTCTTCTATGAAGATAAGATGATAGAGTTGGGGCTGTTCTCACTGGGGAAGAAAAGGTTCTGCTGAGATAATACACCAGACTTCCACTACCTAAAGGAGTCCTACAAGAAAGATGGAGATGGACTTTTGAAAAGTGTGTGTAGTGATACAGCAAGGGGTAATGGCTTTAAATTGGAAGAGAGTAGGTTTAGAGTAGTGAGGCACTGTAACATGTTGTTCATCCCCTAAATGTATTGAAGGCCAGGTTGGATGGGGCTTGGAGTGACTGCATCTAGAGGAAGATGTTCCTGACCCCAGCAGGGTATTGGAACCAGGTGATTTTTGCAGTCACTTTTAAGACCAACCATTCTGTGAATCTATGATTGTATGAAAGACAAACACCAGAAACTTAGATTCATTTGCTGGAAGGGCAACATGACTCACAAAGGAGACTTTGAAGGGAGGAGAGGCTTTCAGAGCACTCTTCTTAAACACGTCTTGAGAAGGTTTTGTTGTTTTTACGTTAGTTAAGACTGAGAGAAGTATTGCTTGGTCAAAAAACAAAGCAGCGTAAAGAGCTCTGTTCTATTTCTTACTCTTTAACTTTTGGGTCTTCAACATTTTTTAAATACTTTCCCCATTAGCTTTTGCAATAAGATGGCATAGTATGTACAAACTTTCTAATATCTATCACTGATTTCATTGATGTACAACTTTAACAGCACTCACAGACATGCCTCATCAACCATGCTTGTTGTGGAAAAAGATTTAAGACATGAAAATGGAAGTAAAAGTGAAGATGGAGAGGAGGAGGGGGAAAATAAACAAAATGTATCAATGCGCCTAGGGAAACTCCAGGATGTTTATTCAAACTAGTAAATCAACAATTAATATTTAAAGAAGAAATAAAAGCCAGGTCAGCAGAAAATGTACTTTGGAAGTGACTATAAAGACAATTTTATTGATGCTTTCATTCTGTTTACTGTTTTTTTATGGACCTTTATTGCAGGATATGTTTAGTTACCCACACTGGTGCAACATTTCAAAAAACCTTTAAAAAAAATAAATTTCAAAAGACAATGAATATTTTATCAGTATTCATTAACATCTAAACAATAATAATGAGATCCATACAAATCCATGAATCTTGGAACTGCTGCTGTGAGACAGAAAAATGCCATAGGGGTTTTGTCAGAGCAACAGAACCATTTATTCTTATTGCAAACATGTTAAGGCAGAGAAAAAGTTAGTGCTGTCATAAACAGGAATATATTGTATCCATCTCCTTCCGTTCTACTTAGAAATAAAAATATGCAGGATCCCATCTATTTTCCCCATCTGCAAACTGTCATATTTTGAGCAACTGCACATGATCTCTCATGCCATACTCTGTGCTGCGGCTGTATCGTTAATGTTATCCAGTATGGTTTGGCCAGCAGAAAAACCACTTGGGACCATGAGAGATTAAAGAAGTTGAGAGAAAATCAACCACTAAAGAAACCATCAGTGTTGGGAAAAATAAAGGAAATGCAATGTGTTTTAAAAACAAGAACATATTGTCAATATTCAAAAGAAATGGAGATGGCAATTAACTGATTTCTCCACCATGTGGGGAAATCGCAGTGCAAAGCCACTTTTCAGCATTCATATAACAAGGAGCAGAGTCTGTGTACAAAGTCATAGTGCACCTACTCCTGAAAAAATCAAGGTAATGTCAAAAAACACCCCAACATGCTCCCCTCTCCCCACACAAAAACAAAACAAAAACAAAAACAAAACAAAAACAAAAACAAACAAAAACAAACAAAAACAAACAAAAACACAAAAAACCAAAACCAACCAACAAACAAACAAAAAATCCACAAACAAACAAACAAAAAAACACCTCAAAGCACAATTTATTAATTATTACATTACAAAATCATAGCTTTAATACCAAAATGGAGTAGCCATTCTGTTATATCTTGGCAACTACTAATAGAAAATGCATTGTCATCTCCCCCGCCAAATCTTTTTTTTCTTCAAAATCCCTCACAAGTCCCAGGAGTCTCCTAGAACTTTGTGGGACTTGGTCACACAAGTGTACATTGAATATCATACATTAATGTGATGCTTTCTTCTGAATCTGGCATTTCTGCAAATTGGCACCTGCTCTTTTCAACACAACCAGCCTCTTGTTGACCATCCTGACCTATATATAGCACCTAACTTGTTTTCATTACTTTGAGTACCCTAGCTATGACACAAATCCTGAGGCTACATCTACACCTGCTCTTCAGTACAGTTCCCATGCACTCCTGCAGTAGGTTGATTGTACTAGCAGTCAAATCATCACCCAGCTCACACTTTGACCTCAATGGGTAGAATTAATAAAGCTAAAGACTGAGGGTTTTCTTATCAATTACTACATCAGTCATAAGGGGCTTTGCTTGAGGAGGTTGATTGATTGCCAATAAATATATATACATTTAGCTAATGATTATTGGATACTGTTAATCAGAAACCAAACCAAACCAAAACCAAACCACAAACAAGAAAATTACAACTATAAAAAGAAAAAAAATATTAAAACACAATTTAAAAAATACAAAATATTAAAAATTTCTCTCCTCCACTTCACTAGATTCAATTTGACCCCTTTCTTTCCATATGCCTCTCATCTCTGCCAGTGATCCTTGGTATGATGCAGGTTACACTCAGTCCTTTGAACATTGAAGAAAGGAGCGGGAGCAGGGGTCTGCCATGGTCAGCACACAGCAGTTCCTCTCTGTTGTTTCTTCTTCCTCATATCTTTAATTTGGTCAGTATAGATCCTTAATGGGCTGCAGATTTTTTTTCTCTGCTATGGTATCTACTCTTCCTCATCTGAACTAAATCTTCCCTCTGAACTTACTTATTCCTTTGACAACCCACTTTTATATATCTGTTCAAAATATGTTCCACTGAGGTGCCATCTGTTGCTCTGGTGTAATTATCTCTGTCCTGAAGAGGGTTCACTGTTAAACCGGCCACATCCAGGACAACACAGCCCTTGGCTTCTTCCCATGGACACTATCCCTGCAGCCTCCCACCATGCCTAAAACCTGGTCATCTACACAAAATATGTTGCTAATCAAAATTCAGCATCTTCCAATCATCTTCCTACTTTGGAAAGTGGGCTGTGCCTCAGCCTCTCCTGTTCATATGTGGATACAACAAGGACACTACAGTTTAAGGTGTGATTTGGAAAATCATCTTTTATTCTTTTTCAGAAATATTTCAGAGTTCATTTTATAGGAGTTTTTTGTTGTTGTGAAGTTCTAGAAATCTTCTGTTAATTTAAAATAAGAGATATTTACTGTGGTANTTTTTTTTTTTTTTTTAGATGTACTGTTGATTTTGTGCACTACTAATCCTGACCTCAAGGTAGAATGTAAATTGGCACATTTCTCTAAATAAGGTTTGTTTGGAAATGTGACTGTTTGTTGCTTCTTTTCATAACATAAACCGTAAATCAAAAGAGAAGATTGCTAGCGTTTGTGTGTAGGTAAATCAGAAGGCTAGAATTCCACAGTAAATGTTTATTTTCAGCCTTTCAGTCTCTACAAATTTAGCACAATTTCTCTGCCTTATTTGTCTGTTCATGTTAATTTATTCCACTGTTCACATTAACTTATTTTACTGAGTGAGGTGAGCTCAAATTATTGAATGCTTGGCAGACAGGAAAAGTGTCATATACTACCCTTAGAACAAGATGGCAAGATGTCAAATTCCTCTTCTGATTAAGACTAGCTGAGCTTTTGCATGGTGATGAATAAGGGATCAAAGTCTAATATATCTTTTCATGCTCTAAGCTTCTCTAAAAGTTTTTATATTTTCCAACTACTGAACGTCTAATACACAATTATTCTGTTTTACTTATACCTGAAACCAAACTACTTTTCCCTCACTGTTCAAATATTCCATGACTGTCAATCATAGGAGAAACAACAAGTCCAGATCGACTGAAAAACAAAGAACTAAATTTTGTACCTCCAGCTAGTTCAGTCTGCTCATTCAGAACCTCACTCACTGGGGACACATTGCCCTGATGTACTATTATAATAGTTCCCCATTTAACAGAGACACTGCTAAAAAGCTACTATCTTCATTTTGAAACTTTGACTGGAGTGTGTTTTGAGACTTTCTACTGTATACCACAGTCCTTTTTGAGACAATCACCTGCATTGAATACTCTAACCTATTGCCAGGCCTCTGAGCGATCCAGCTCCAAGTGCTTGAAATGAAATAAGAATTTTTTTTACAAAAGTGGCAATATCTCTTTGTCCTGATGGTTTAGCTACAAGAGCATCTCCATCCAAAAAATACAACTTTGTCAGTCTGCCTTTCCTTTGTTTTACTAATAGATATAAATGAAAATACTCATCATTCCCCCCCTTAAGGATTTATTATGGTCACAGCATTTGGGTGCAGGGTTCAATTTCATCACACAAAAGAATCACTTTGCATTGTCTCTGGTAGTGGATATCACAGTGAACAGTTTGACATGCTATCTGCCACCCACATTTTAAGATTACTGGTATTTTTCTTCCAGACTTTTATGTTTATAAATTTCAGCAGAGGAATATCAGATAAGAAGGCATGCAAAGATTAACTCTGAAGTTCTCATTAAAACCAAATACTGTAATCACAGAAATGAGAAAAATCTTTCTCTTCCTTGCACATTTATCTGTGGTTATCCACAAAATTACTGTAGAGACATGCAATACCTAGGAAAAAGTAGTTTGAGAACAGTTCTGACAGATTCAGGTTGTAATACAAGTAATGTGGGCATCATATCTGTCACAAATCAACACTTCTTTACTGGCACATGGATTTTCAACATTAATTTGAAACAAATTGCTGAATGGAATCATAGTGATAAGAAGCATATTGTTTACTATTGTAGATCTCTCCTTGTCAGCTATATGGTAAAACACTGTCTTTAGCTCTACTGTAGGTTTCCGCATCTTGAACTACTTTACTACTATTTAGTCTACTGTTTGTTCAGAAATGAATACCTTCTGTTTGTGCATCTTTATAAAAATTTACTTAATCATTTCCGATAACACTGTTAAAACAACAAAATTGTATTTCTATACAACATATTCTTTTTTCTAAAATTCTGGAAAACTGACTTGACCAAGAAAGCAGATGGTTTTAGTAGAGGGAGAAAAAGCTGAACACCAAATGTTCTTCAGTTTTAGAGCCCGTATCCAATCCTTCCTTGCTTATACTTAGTGTGTTCTTCAGTTGTTTTAGTCTTACATTGTGTGCAATAAATAATTAAATGGTTTAGTTTGGTTTGACCTCTCAGTCATTTCAATAGGTTACTCAAAACTTCAGAGTCCCTTTGAAAGGTTGCAAAGTGGAGACTTAATTGTTTTCACTCTACTGCCTGAAGTAACATAAGTGAGACTTTGCAGGCATGGGTGGAGTGAGGGTGGGTTTGTTTCTTTTTTTTAAGGTAACCACTGCTGGGAACCTTCCCATAAAAATACTACAGCGTTCTGCATGAATCATGGAATCATAAAGTTTGGGAAAGACCTCTTAGGATTATTGAGTCTAACTAGTAATGGAGCATTGCCAAGTCCACTACTAAACCATGTCTCTAAAAAATAAGTCTGTATATCCTTTAAATATTTCCAGGGCTGGTCGCTCAGCCACCCACCTGGGCAGCCTGGTCCATTGCTTGATAACCCTTTCAGTGAAGAAATTTTCTGCATTTTCCAATCCCCTCGGGCACCTTGAGGTTGTTTCGTCATGTCCTGTTTCTTGTTACTACAGAGTAGAGAAGACTTCTACCTCATTAAAATGTCTTTTCTAGTAGTTGGAGAGATGAGATCTCCCCTCGAGCTCCTTTTCTCCAGGGTATACAATCCTGGTTTCCTCATTCATTCCTCACAAGACTTGTGCTCTAAACCCATCTCTGGACATGCTCCAGCATCTCAATGTCTTTCTTGCAGTGAGGGGCCCAAAACTGAGCACAGTATTCAAGGTGTGGCCTCACCAGTGCTGAGTACAGGGGGACACACTGTATCTGACATACCAAGATATTTGCATATTTTGACACCTACACTCTACCAATAGTTACATTTGCAATATGCTTACTATTAGAAAAATATTCTAAAACTTTTTCTTTTCAACAAGATATTTTGCTTTGATTTACTATGTTAAATACTTTTGATTTGTGAATGCTGCATTTCAATTACATGCTGAAGTAATACAACAGAAGAACTCTTATTCCTTTATTAAAAGCTTGTAAATGTAATTAGATAGTTAGTTTAGCCTTATTTATTGGGGGCAACAGGAGAGGAAGTCTCTACAGACTTATTTACCTAGATTTATTACAAGCAATAGCTGCTTTTAATTAGGATAACCTTGGGGAAAATAGTCAAGGTTTACCATTTCACTCTTCCCTGGGGCTTACTGGTAGGTAGTTGCAAGTGAGAATTAAGGTAGGAAATATCTGATGTGGCAGAAGATTAATAACATTGAACATCCCCATATCCAAGTTGCTGGATGCAGATGCTTAATACACCTTGATGACACAAGCGCAGTAGGTCAGCCCTTCAGAAGGGCACATTTTTGACCATAAATTTATGACCAGTACTTTTGAATCTAACTTCAGTCAGTGTGCAGAGGTCCCTTAATTCAAGTCAGGAGCTGGAAAAGTGTGGGGATGGATTAAGA
>VXAU01000562.1:0-23460 GCA_013399695.1 Formicarius rufipectus | reverse complement strand
GGTGGATGGATTCCCAAGGGGGTGGGTTCGTTCCCAAGTGGATGGATTGATTCCCAAGAGGGTGGATGGATTCCCAAGTGGGTGGGATCCTTCCCAAGAGGGTGGGTTCCCAAGTGGGTAGATTCATTCCCAAGAGTGTGGGTTCGTTCCTAAGAGGGTGGATGGATTCCCAAGAGGATGGATTCCCAAGTGGATGGATTCCCAAGTGGATGGATTCCCAAGAGGATGGATTCCCAAGGTCATGCCGTAAAGCAGAACCAGCTGACTCCTCCCAGGTGAGGCTGCAGGTCTCTCTGAGCTCCTGCAATGGGCTGTCCTGAAGGCCACTGCTCCCCCAGGGCCAATTCCAGCCACTTTATCCCCGGGAATGCAATGGGAAGAGCATCTTCTGCCCAGCCAGGGGGAGCTCCTCCCCTGCACCTCACCTCGGTGACTCCTGAGGTGCTCAGACCGTGCAGAGGCTCAGTGTTTCAGCTGCTGCTGGGTTGGCAACGACCCTCTTCCTTTCCTGCCCCATTTTGGAGGATTCCTGGAGAAAATAAACACAGAAATGACTGAACAGGGCTTTGGCAGCTCATTTGTAGCTCCACAGAAACATTGTCTTGCCTGTAGTTCAATCCTACAACAAAAATCAACCTGAAATTGCATGTGAATTGCTTGGTTAATTGGTAAAGTCAACTAAATAATGCTTAGAATCAGGATTATATATGAAGATAATCTCACTCCACCCCCTGCCATGGGCAGGGACACCCTCCACTGTCCCAGGTTGCTCCAAGCCCCATCCAACCTGGCCTTGGACACTTCCAGGGATGGGGCAGCCACAGCTTCTCTAAAAGGAAAGGGCTGGTTTCTTCTTGTTTGCCATTGAGAGTTCCACTTGTGAACTGGATGTTGTCAAACCTCATCTGTCTGGTGATGAGGGGCACCAGGAAGAACATTTCCTGCTCTTTCAGGGCACTGGGGAATCCCTGAAATCTGCTTTTCCCTGTTTTCTGGGGAGCAAGGAAAGATTTCAGTCCCTGCCTTCTAACAAGCCCAAACTCCAAGTCAGTCAGAGCCTTCTCTATTGCTCTTCCTGTTATGATGAAGACTTTAACATCAGATAGGTAATTTATTTTTCTTAATTTAAGGCAAGATCCCAGCTTGTTGGACTTACAGCTGCATCCAGCCCTCTTTCCTTTCGACAGCTTTAAAACCAAAATGCCTGGTGATGTTTAAAGGAGCCCAACTGCCCAAATCACCTAAAACTTCCTAACTTTCACTACATTAGAGCCTTAAATCTTTATGTAGCTTGAAAAGACCTATAAAAGCACTCACTTTGCCACGTGCAACGTGCTGAATTCCTTCTGGGACCTTTTATCCATCTTCAGAGCCCTTCCAATTCATGCTGGGAAAGGGCAGTTTCTTGCAGCAGGTTTTTAAATCCCGGGGTGAAAAGCTGCCAGCCTGGGAAATAATTCCAGGTGGGAATGACCTGCAGAGTAACTCCTGCTGCAGATGCCACCCCAACCCCCAGGACAGGGACATTCCAGAGCCCCACTGGTGTTTGCAAGGCAATTTTGAAGCTTCAGGGGGACAGGAGCTCATGTTTCACCCAAAGGTCTTCAAGGACCTGGGATTTGGCCCCCGGGGATGTTTTCCTGCAGAGCACGAAGGTTGGGTGGAAGCAAGGAGTCCCTTCCCTGCCCCCCTTTTTGGCTGGGAGGGGAATCCACGGGGACACCCCAAGGGTTGTGTTGTTTGGCCCTTACCTGGAGATCTGGTGAGTTGCTCCATCCTCCTCTTCAGAGCAGCCACTTGCCTCACAAGAACTGATTGAGGAGGAGTAGAAAGACCTTCCCTAAGGAGAATTTGGAGATATTTTTAAGCTGCAGTTGTAATTTAATCACAGAAGTGCACGATCCTGCACTTTGCAGCCAAAATCCAAATGTAAAACTCCTGACAAAAGCCAACACATCATCCTGATCCACATCCTGATCCACACATTGCTCTGCTCTTTTTGCTTTCCAGTTGAAGAGCAGGTTTTACCCCCAGTTTCTTTGGCTTTAACTGCAGCCAGGAGAGTTTGGAGTTTCAGTTTAAATGCAGAGTCCCAGATCAGCTTGTGCAGAGCCCTTTTGCTTTGATCCCATTAGCTCAGAACATGTTCCAGTGGCTCCTGCTTTGATCCACAGCAACCCAGGACACAAACATTTGGCTCCTCAGGACCTTCAGCACTTAAGGAAAGGAGAACTTCATGCCTCCAACACATCCTTGGAGCTTTACCTCCTTAATTGTCAAGAATACCAAGAAAAGTTAGAGGTTTCCTGCCCAAAGTGGCATCAGTGTAGAAATAAAAGAAATCGAGCACCACCTGAGGCAGAAAAGCAGCAATTCAGGAGCAGACTCTGCCCACAGGGGTGTGGTTGGTTCTCCTCAGGCAGCACAGTCCCCACTGCTTGCAAAGACAACCTGTCCTCTCATGCCAGTCCCAAACATCCTCCAAAGCAGGGCTGAAATTCAGTGTTTTTGGAAGAAGGGCATGGAAAAGGGGAGTTGGTTTAATTTTGCCTTCCCTTTCTGGAGCACAAAGTTGTTTTATCCAGGGTGTGAGGGAAGGTTGCATTGAAGAAGATTAGAAATGGAATTAAATTAAACAGCTCTTCCCCACTATCCACATGACCCCAGCAGGGATATTTTTTTATTATTTTTTAGGGAAAAAGACGTTTTTATTAAGAAAAAAGATACTTATTGTTTTTCAGAAAAAGCATCTAAAAAGACAATGAGCATTTCTGCTTGACATTTCCTTCTCTGGGTCTGACAGAGACAGAACCACCCCCTGCAAAACTGCACCAGGATTAGACAACTGGTTTAAATGACCCTTAAAATCACAGCTCTGCCACTCTCACCTTTCAGGGGCAGGGAATGCTGTTCCACTTCCAGTGGTTATTGAAACATCTCCTCCTGCTGATGTGGAGCTCCAGGAGTCAATGGGAACTCTTCCACTTCCAGCTCACCAGGGCTGGGTCAGTGTTGGAAACTCAACCTGAGAGCAACTCATGCTTGGAGCACCTTTCTCCCTCCCTCTGTAGCACTGCCAGAGCTGCCAAATCTCAAAAGGTCTCAGTGGAGCAGCTTCCAAACCCACCAGCTGGACTTTTGTTCTATTTTCTTTGCATTTCCTCTCCAAGACTTCATTGGAACCACGTCACCTGCGATGCCTCAACCTGACCCTGCACATCCCCCTTTCCCTGCCAGGTGCCCCAGCCACGCTCTGCCCATCCAGGCATTTTCCTCCTTGTCTTCAGGGCAAAAGAGGTCAGATTTTGGGTGAGGAACACAGAAGACAATATGGTATTGGAGATGGGACAGGGGGCTCATCCCGCTGTGCCAAGAGCATTTCTCATGAATGCCCAATACAAATACCTGAGGTAATCAGGACATTTTGATGGCCTAAACCCCCTTGGTGTGTTATTCACCCTCCAGATCAAGACTCAGCCCTTGTGTTCTGACCTGACTTGGTTCAGCTTCAGCTCAGGGTTTGCACCTGAAGAACCTTCTGATGGAGAAACAAACCCCAACTTTTACCAAAAATAAAAGGTGGTTTCCCTCTTCCCTCCCCCACCCCCAAAACCACCTCTGAAGCTTTTCTTGGACAGCACAAATAAATTGAGCTTCTCCAAACCTCCACATGGTTCCCTGAGCTCCTTCTAAGAGGTGGGATGGCGGTGGCATGGGACAGAGCATGGTCCTCCTCTTGTCCATGAGGTCTTGTGTCACATACCAGAGAAACCATTCCAATCCAGCTTGGTGTGGTGTCCCCACCTGAGAAACCATTCCAACCCAGCTTGGTGTGGTGTCCCCACCTCAGAAACCATTCCAACCCAGCTTGGTGTGGTGTTCCAACCACCGAAACCATTCCAACCCAGCTTGGTGTGGTGTCCCAACCACAGAAACCATTCCAACCCAGCTTGGTGTGGTGTCCCAACCACAGAAACCATTCCAACCCAGCTTGGTGTGGTGTCCCAACCACAGAAACCATTCCAACCCAGCTTGGTGTGGTGTCCCAACCACAGAAACCATTCCAACCCAGCTTGGTGTGGTGTCCCAACCACAGAAACCATTCCAACCCAGCTTGGTGTGGTGTCCCAACCACAGAAACCATTCCAACCCAGCTTGGTGTGGTGTCCCAACCACAGAAACCATTCCAACCCAGCTTGGTGTGGTGTCCCAACCACAAAATAAGATGTTTATTTTTTTTCCACCACTTTGTCGTCGTCGTCGTCGTTGTCGTTGTCGTCATTTTATTGATAAAAACTACACAAAAACTAACTGATCATAATAATTAATTAAAAAAATAAACCAAACCCAAACAAAAAAAAACTAAAAAAGAAAGGAAAAAAAAAAAAAAAAAAAGAAAAGAAAAAAAAAAAAAAAAAAAGAAAAGAAAAAAAAAAAAAAAAAAAGAAAAGAAAAAAAAAAAAAAAAAAAGGAAAAAAAAAAAAAAAAACCAAACAAAAACCCCAAAGTGTTGCACATTCTGCCATGGTTTGGAAATTGTGGCAGCCAGTGAGTTTCATCAATGCTCCTGCTTTGAAAGGTTTTCCTTCTCAGCCGTTTTCAAGCACATCCTTTCCATTTTGGTTCCCAAACGTCCACAAATTCTGCTCAGGAAGCCCCACCGGCAATCTGAGTCGTTGCTCCGTTGCAATAATTCCCCTTTTTGTTTGTTTTTGTTTTGTTTTTTAGAGCCCAAAAAGTAATTATAGTGTCAACAACGAAGCACAATGAAGACAGGAAAAATCCAAAGCCCCTGCAGAGTGTTACAGCCTGTGGCTTCCATGTGCATGCACCCGAGTTTCTTGGTTTCTGCTGCAGCAATTGCCAATGTCCTTTTGGTTCAACATAAGCTTTAATGCCCATGTCTGGAGCTGGAAAGATTCCACCGCTAAAAAAAATATAAATCAATCAAAAAAACCCAAACAACCAACCAAAAAACAAAAAAAAAAAAACCCAAACCAACCAAACAAAACAAACAAACAAAAAACCCAAAAAAACCAAAACAATAAAAACAACCTGCCCAGGAAACAAAAATAAAGAAAATATATCGTTCTCTTTTGTTTGTTTAAAAAGAACAAAAATATCAAAGCAATCTTTGTAACAAACCCTTGCGAAGGACACACGGCTGAGCCCCCCCAAACCCCCCGGCGCAGCGCCCTCCCCATCCCCCCGTGGTTGGACCTGTGGTTCTCCTGCCCTGGAACCGTGCAACGTAGAAAAATCAAATATACAAACAAAACTCTTCCTCCATCCCTTCGCGTACCTCGAGTGAAATCTGTTGTTTGGGGGTTTGTTTTTGTTTTGTTTTTTAGAGCCCAAAAAGTAATTATAGTGTCAACAACGAAGCACAATGAAGACAGGAAAAATCCAAAGCCCCTGCAGAGTGTTACAGCCTGTGGCTTCCATGTGCATGCACCCGAGTTTCTTGGTTTCTGCTGCAGCAATTGCCAATGTCCTTTTGGTTCAACATAAGCTTTAATGCCCATGTCTGGAGCTGGAAAGATTCCACCGCTAAAAAAAATATAAATCAATCAAAAAANTTTTTTGATAAGAACTCGACAGTCTCTCGTATTTACACTGAGGAATCCGTCGGAAAGTTTAAAGCAAAAAGCGACTCCCGCAGCCCTCGGGCGGGTCCGCGCCCTCCGCTCCCGACCTGGAACGATGCCCTCGGGCGTCCCGCTTGGCAGGTCCCCGCGGGAGGTGCCGAGGATGAGGATGACGAGGATGAAGAAGATGCTGCCNAAAAAACCAAAACAATAAAAACAACCTGCCCAGGAAACAAAAATAAAGAAAATATATCGTTCTCTTTTGTTTGTTTAAAAAGAACAAAAATATCAAAGCAATCTTTGTAACAAACCCTTGCGAAGGACACACGGCTGAGCCCCNTCAGTTTGGTATCCTCTCGATGTAGATGGCCGGGGCGGCGGAGCGGGCGATGGTGGCGATGAAGTTGCGCTCGCGGCTGAGGTCCAGGCTGGGCGGCTCGGCCGGCTCCCGACACACCGCCTCGTAGCCTTTGCCCCCGTGGAGGGGTTTGTGGGCCTGGCAGTAGCCCAGCACCGGCTGCTCGTAGCTGTAGTAGGGCAAGGTCTTCATGTGCGGAGGGACCTGCAGCGCGGAGGGAGAGCAGAGAGGGGAGAGGGTGAGGCGAGGGATGGAGCTCGACACGCGTGTCCCGCCCCGCTCGCCGTGGGGGCTGCACCGAGTCAGGGTGAGACTTTCACCGATCAAGACAACGAGGTGCTGACCCTTTTCCAACATATCTTCTCTTTGAATGGAATAGACTATTCTCAGGCCACCTAAAGTCCACAGTCCATTGGTCTTAATGTTAATTAACTCCTCCTGAAAGCCCATGCCATGATGGATTTCTAGAGGAATTTTGGGAGTACCAGCAGATGTTCCTCTTATTGATAAATGCCACTCCAAAGCTGAGAACTGCTCTCCTGAAATATGTAAACAGAGGCCTATTTGTCCTGGGAAATGTACAATGAATTGTTCATAGAATAGTCACAGAATATCCAATTTTCTGCATTCTGCCGCAGGGGGCTCCTCTGCAGCCTCTGCAACTGGGGGGTTCACACCGTGGGCTTGTCCCCTGGAGAAGGGAGGGATCCACGGAGAGCTCAGGGTCCCCCCTCCAGTGCTCAGAGCGGCTCCGAGAGCTGGAGGGGGAGTTGGGACAAGGGCTGGAGGGATGGGGCAAGGGGGAGTGGTTTCCCACTGCCAGAGGGCAGGGTTAGGGGGGATGCTGGGGAGGAATTCTTGGCTGGGAGGGTGGGGAGGGGATGGGATGGAATTCCCAGAGAAGCTGTGGGTGCCCCGGGATCCCTGGAAGTGTCCAAGGCCAGGTTGGAGCACCCTGGGCTCGTGGAAGGTGTCCCTGCCCAGGTGGCACTGGGTGGGCTTTAAGGTCCCTTTCCACCCAAACCATTCCAGGATTCCATGATCTGTGCCACGGATCCCCACGTGTGGATGGACCCTCCACCGGCCCCTGGCAGTGCTGACACTGGATCAGAGGGAGCTGCTCTGCCTTCCAGTGGCTCTTTGAGGTGTCCAGAGCAGCCCTGAGGGCTCAATTCGGCCTCTTTTGGAGAACCCAGCTCTGAAGAGCAAACCAGAGGGTTTGTGTTACCAGCAGCTTTCAAAGCCCAGCCCTCCTGGCCACGCCTGGGAAGGGGCCGAGCATCTCCACGAGCTCCGAGCAGCCTGAGCACGTCACAGGAGCAGCAAACCCAGCTTTGAGCACAGCTGGAACCCTCTTTATTCCTTCCATGACAAAGCTGCTTGCCCAAGGTCATGATTCCCTGGGTTCTTTGTCTTCCAACCGCCCCCCAAGATCAACACTATCAAAGTAGCTCAGCTGCTGCTGCCAGAGCAGAGCAGATGCACTCCTTGTACAAATTTATTTCCAACCACATTTTTCCTGAGTCCCAGCTCTCCTTTATGTAAATCCTCAGGAACTGCAAGCCCCCCACCTTCTTTCCCCCCTCCCCCCCATAAATATTCTATGCTTGCAAATGTTAATCCTCCAACTAAATATGATTTATGGCACAACATCAGATCCAGATCTTTGCAGATAATTTTATCATCTGCAAGAGATGAGCTGATCAAGTAGAAAGAAATATGCTCTTAGGGAAAAAACCACACACTGCAGGAGAGTTTATTCTAATGCTGACACAAAACCTGAGCTCATTATAGCTGGAGAAATCCTACACATAATCCAATCTTGGAGCAAATGCCTTTTTATTTGCCAGGCTGAACTTTAAGTGAAGACTACAGAGCTAATTTCTCACAAATTTTCATTACGTGGAGCACTTCACTCAAAAAAGGCATGGAAAAAGCAAAGGTACTAAGAGCAATTGGGAAGTTTTGCAGGGTCAGAACTCCTCCTACACGTGGATCCCCTCACCAGTCTGAGTCCTGCAGAGCTCTGCAGAGATCCAGGAATTCTTTCCGACCTCAACCAATCTATGATTCTTTATCTCAAGGCCTTTTCCATGTGTGTGTGACACCTGAGCAGCTCAGGAGAACCTGATAAAAAGGTTGGTGTCAGTGGGAATTTGGAGCCTAAATTCGACAAGTGACTGCCAAAGGGACCCTTAATCTTCCTCAATTCCTGTACTTCTGGCTGGGAAATCAGATCCCAAAATTGACACAGACTGTCAGAAAGAGGTCTTAGTATGAAAAATGGAGAGAAACAGCAGCCATAAGTTACTGCTCCATGTCCCAGCAAAGACCTATTTATAGTTCATAAAAGGCTGACTGATAATTAATAACTCCAGGAATTAAACAAACATCATTGTGTGAGATACGATTGGAAGCACATTAACCTATAAAATTATCTGTCATGATAATAAGCAGGTTTAGGATCTATACAACACTTCACAAAATTGAATATAACCCAAACTAAAATGCAGTCCTTAAGTTGTGATTTGGGAATGAAAATATTCCCCGGCTCTTAAACCATTTCTCTGCAGCACAGGGTGCACCCAGGAGGGAGTTTTGGGATTTATTTGGCCATCCTTGCTGAGTGCATTTTGTGTTTTAAACCCCCATGGAACATCCCCCTGCCAGTTTCTCTGACACTTTGAGCTGCATTTTCAGCTTCCCTTCCCACTGAGAAATTCCTAATCCTTCTATCCAACACACAAATGCCTTTCCCTTTAAAGCAGAACCTCTCCACGGACTCTTTAACTAAGAGTGTTTTTCTAGAGATCAGGAGGAAAAATCATCCACTGCTCCCTCTATGGGCAGATTTGAGCTTTCAATCAGGAAACGAAAAGGTTTCCCTAAAGGAAACTCCCAGAAAGAAATAAAAAAACCCCTCTTCTAAGCCTTGTTATTGTTCCTTGGGCAAACTATTTCCTTGATGTGTTTTTTATGGCACGTCTGGCTCCTGACAAAAAGCCCCTCTGATGAAAAACTTCTGGGGAGATTCACAGGAACCTTTGATTTTCCACCAGGGAGGGCCAATTGAATAAACAAACTATCCAGATATTCTAATTGGAAAGCCATTAATATTACTCTCAGTGCTTGTAGGATCATTTTCTCTGGAATCCAGCAAGAATGGGAGCCTGGTGGTTTCAAAAAAAAGCTTTTGCATAGCTCAGGGCCCCAGGATTAGTCCTTCAAAGGAGATGCAGTTGGAGTAGTTGCCCATCCAGGGGCAGAGGAACCCCTTTGGGAGCCTGAACACACAGACCTTCAAAACTGCAGTGGCTTTTCAGGCAGCTCAGCTTGTCATTCAGACACTTCAAGCTCTACTTTCCCCAGGAATTTCTGCTCCCTTTTCACGCCACCAGAGCTGCAGAGTGTGGGTTGTTTGGATTTCACCTCTCAGGCCAAGGCCGAGCTCCCTCCAGCCCAAGGGACCGTGAGGAAAGAGCAGAGCACACACCAACAATCCCACCACTCCCCCAGAGCTCCCCCAACACTCCCGTCTTGCTGAATTCCTGCCACTTCAGGCCCCAAATTCCACAGAGCTGCACCTCCCAAGGGATTTCAGACCCTCCCAGCTTCCAGGTCCAGAGCAGCATTTGGGGAACAGGGCAAATTTGGGCTCTCAGAAAAGGATTTCAAGGGCAAAGGCCAAGGTGGAGCTGCTCTTCATGCAATGACCCCGAGGAGGGACCTGGTGCCTCCAGCACTGCCCCTCGATGAGGACAGTGTCTCCCGAGCACCTCACAGTGCTGCTGCCACTGTGGAGGTGCAGGACAATGAGTGAAAGAAGTCTCTGTCTCACAGGAAAACCCCCCTTTTCATCAGGGCTGCTGAGAATTCAGAGCTGCAGAAGAGCCCTCCTGGAAGGGGTGGCTTCCTCAAAGATCCTCAAATGCCGCTCCAAGTTGTCCATTGATTTTGTGCATCAAGAGAACAAAACTGCAGTTCCTGAAGAGGCAGAAACGTGACTCAAGTTGCACAATATTTTGTCCTAAAGACATGAGAAGGTATAAACAAAGCAACATAATGGCTGGTGATTAAACCCACACCAGTGGGAGAAGAAAGGGATAAAAGAAATGGAAATTTTGCCTTCTATTTTAGCTACTTACACAATACCCAAAAGATTCTGACTGGAGCCAGATCACTTTCAACCCATTTGGATTAAAAGCAAGCTCAGAGCCACACGTTAATTGGCACTAATTCCATTTAATACTGAATAGTTACTATTAAGCATACAGACACCACCCAGGCCCTGCTCCCCCAACAAGCTCCAAGTCCTCCTCTGTCACCATTTCAAATTCAACGCTCGGCACCAGCCTAAGGGAATTTGTTTTATTTTCCAGTCTCCCCAAGGGCTCCTTGGTCCCAAAGCCTGGGACCGGCTCTGAGGAACCACGTGCTGGGACAGGGTGAAGACACTTGTGCAGGCAGCTGAGCACTCTGGGCTGCAGCCAGGAGAGGGCTGCAGAGACCTTCCTCGGTGGGCACGGAGAGCAGGACCCCAGGAAAGCCAAGGAGATCTTTGTCGGGTCTCCTCGGGCACAACAAACATCGAGGAGTGAGAACAGCTGTCGGTCACGGGGACTTTACACAGCGGCGGGGAGGGGGGGGTGAAGGAGAAGAACCGAGTTCAAAGGGTCCTGCTGGGAAATGAGACCTCGTGGAGATGGGTTTGACAATCACAGGTTGTCAAATGAACAGTGTGAGAAATCAAATATGGCCAACGAAGGGGGAAGGGAAGGTTTGGGAAGGGAAGGTTTGGGAAGGGAAGGTTTGGGAAGGGAAAGCAAGGCAAGGCAAGGCAAGGCAAGGGAAGTTTAAAGGTTCCTGTTGGGAAATAAGACACCTTCCACCAGCAAAGGTTACTCCAAACCCCGTCCAATCTGGCCTTGGGCACTTCCAGAGCTGGGGCAGCCACTGGCCAAGCTGTTCCTGTGCCTCAGCACCCTCACAGGGAACATTTCTGTCCCTTTGGTGGGTCTGTACCCATTGCAGCCACCTGGAACCAACACCCGGTTCCCCTGTAAGATCCAGATGACATCGTGACCAGATCCCAAACGACACAAGGGTGCAACACACTGGGACAAGGAGTGGGAAAAGAGAACTAAACCCCTCATAATCCCAAATCTGTTGTGGATTTGCAGTGACCAGAGGCTGGACAGGAGCTGAAGCTGCAGCGGGTGGCACCCAAGGCTCGTGAGCTCAGTGAGAGCCCTTGCCCTGAAGAGCTTGTTCTCCAGACAGGCATGACAGATGAAGGGTGGGAGAAAGGCAAATAGCAAACATGAAAAAGAGCTGGAAACTGATGCACAGATTGAGAGACAGATTTTTCCACAAACTAAAGACATGAATACAGCTCTTTTATCCCCAAATGACTCCCCCTGTCATGTGGCCACAGTGGGGGTGTGTGTGTTTGGAAGGGAGACAGAGACAGCCCAGGAGGAGCAGATCTGCAGAGCTCAGGAGCTGCTGTGGAGTCACAGTGTCCACAACAGACACACTGCAGAGGATTGACCCCAAACCAGCTCCAGCCTGGCCCCATAAACTCTCACAGCACTTGGCTTCATCTCTGTCCTGGTTCTGGTTTGGACCAGTTTGGCACTGGGTGGGGGTGGATTCCAAACCCTCTGTGCCATTCTTCTCATGAACTGCTCCCCATGGACCACTGGCAGCAGCTGCCCAGGGCACACCCCACCCCTCAGGGCACAGGGGGGGGTTTGGGAACTCCTGGGGGATAAGGGAGTGTTCCTGTCTTCACCCCCACCTGAGGGGTCATGTCTGCTCAGGGATGCCAAAAATATGCCAGGATTGACCTCCCAGAGTAAATCCCCCCTTGGGAAACTCCCCACCCTGGGGAGGGACTGGGCGTTCCCAGCTGAGCCCAGGCAGAGAGAAGTTGGGGTTTTGGGACTGGGATCTCTGGTCAGACCCAGAGGAGGAGCAGAGCCTCGACTGGACTGGCACTGCCCCGGGACTGCCACCAGCATCCTCACCAGCAGGTTTCTTCCTTTCTCTTTACTCTGCACTCAGGGGCCCACGTGGTGCTGAGCACAGGGGTTGGTGAGCTCCATCCTGCTCGTGCCCCCCTGGGCTGGGCTGCACAGCTGCCTTTGTGGGTCAAATGGATTTCCCTTCTGTCTCAGTGTGTTTTGTGTCCTTTTATGAAATTGTTCTTCTGGCTTGCAACCCCATTCCGAGTTGGATTCATTTCTCCTGCCAGTTTAAACCTGCACAATCTCAAAGGACTCAGTCCGTGCTCTGACACCAACTGAGGCGCGGTACGAGAGGATGGTCTTTCAAGTCCCTTCCTACCCAAACCATCCCATGAGTCTGTGGCCTCTGGCAGAGCCCTGAGGACACCTCAGACCCCTCTGCTCCTCTGCTCTTCACTCCTAACCAGATGAAATGTGGGCTGTCCCGGGGCCTCTGGGAAGGGAGGAGAGGGAACATCTCTCCAAGAACGATTTCTTTCTCACCACAGGCCTGGCCAGGCTTCCTGAAATACAGAGCACAGGCTTAAAGACACACTCCTTATCTTGCATCTGCCCCCAGAGCAGGATGGAGCAGATGAGAGAGAGCCAGAGGTGGATGGAGATTAATGTGGAATACAAAGAGGCAATTTATCTCCATGATCCCAGCTCTGTGAAAAAGAGCATAAAGCACGGGCTGTTGCTACATATCCTTTAATATCACACATTATAGTGTCTCCCCAGCACTCACAGAAGGGATTCAGGAGATTATGGGGTCTTGTAGAAGCCAAATGATCCCTCCACACCAGAGGAATGTGTTATGCCTGATAAGCAGAAATAATTCAGGCTTGTGCATCACAAGATCTACCCCAAATGTGCCTCCCACGGAGCAGAACGTGGACAACGACACTGATAACGAGAACCTGGGCAGTAAGACTGAGGAACCACGACTGCCACAAGCCCTCTGCAGCCCCTCAGGGTTGTCCCACCAGATGTACACAGAACATCTGCTTTTCAGAAGTCAGCCCGTGGCAGCAACAAGGACAACCAGCAGCTCTTTGCCCCCTCAGCCACCACCACTGAGACAAACCTGGAGATGCTGCTCTGAGAGGAGCAGACATCATTGCCCTCACTTTGCAGATAAATAAACAGAGGCCAAACGACTCCCCCAGGGCAATGGAGAGAGTTAAATACCCACATCAAGAGTCTCACACAGACTGACATCGCAGTTCCCTCCTAAAAGCCAAGGAAAGAGGAGTGGGAGCTGGCAGCCCAACTTCAGCCAGCTGGCTCTGGATCTTGGGCTCCAAGACAGTCCCACCTGAGATCTGTCTCCCAAGGGAACATCCAGCATCACACCCACCTGGAAACGGCCACAGCAGTTTTCCACCCCTTAATCCACCCCTGTAGCTTAGTGCTGCCTTCTGAAACCAGAGCAAGTGCTGCTTTTCTGCACGAATTAAATATTTACATGGAGGTTCTGCTCACTGGGTTCTTCTCCTGGTGACTCATTCCTGCAGGCCCAGCCCTTCCAGGCTCTTTCTGCTCCGGTGCATCTTGCCCATGGCCTTTGGGGTCGTGGTGGTGTGAACCCACCCCAGGAGGAGGTTCAACCTCGGGCAGCTCTGGCTGGTTCCTGCTCTGCCCCTGCCACTGGTCAGGACTCAACAGCAGGAGAATTGTTCTCCCACTTTGTCTCATAGAGATGGTGCAAAAGTCCTGAATAATTCTGGAAAAAAAAAATGAAATAAAATGAAAAAAAATAAAAATTCTCTCCTGCCAACGAGTCTCTTGTAGCAAGGGCTGGAAATAATGAAGAGCTGCAGCTCTTCTGCCTGGGGAAGGTGGAGGGAAGGAAAGGCACCTTAATGTGCATTTAGAGCAGGAACCGGTCAGGCTCCGAGGTGTTTATTGGCCAGGATGGAGACATTCAGTCGTCGAAGGGAACATCAGAAGAAGAATGGAGAGGCTGAGGGAGGATGCATAATTTCAACACGTATTTATCCATCAGAAAGCAAACAGCTGCAGATTAGAGGGGAAGGTGACCAAGCGTGGCTCCGGTGTAGCCTCCAGCACACGGTTTGGGGCTGGCAGAAGAGGGGATGAGCTTGGGGGGCTGTTTTCTTCCCCTTTTGTCAGGGTATCCACACAAGAGCAGTGTGATCAGGTACAGAATTCCTCACCACGTGTCCTTCACCGAGGGCTCTGCTGCCACAGGTGACAGCCCTTGGGGTGACTGTGCACGGTGTGGTGACAGTTCCTCCCCCGAGGACAGTCACCGGTGGAATTAGGGAATTCCCTGAGCTGGGAGGGACCCACAGGGATCACAATCCCTCTCCCGGCCCTGCACAGACACCCCAACAATCCCACCCTGGTCCTGTCCCATTGTCCAAACAGCCCTGGGGTCACGGCCAAACCCTGGGGAGCCTGGTCAGTGCCCAGCACCCTCTGGGGGAAGGACCTGCCTGGAAAACCTTTGGGAAAAGGGAACTGGGAGTGTGGAATGATCCCTGTGCTCCCCCCGAGTCCCTGCCAGCAGCAAAGGCTTCCTGGAGCCTGCTGTTCATGCAACGGGCATCTCCTCCCACCCAACAATGGCTTTTCACTGAACAATCTACCAACAACAACCACTTTGAGTCTAATTAAGTAATTAATTATATTTTCTAATCTATTAAGCCTTGATTGCTTATCAAAGCATTCAGCTGGATCATTTTCCTCTTGTCATTTCCAATTAATTTGGCTTTTTTTTTTTTTTTTTTTAGGAAAGGAAAAAGTCTCTCAAACTTCAGGGGGATCAGGAGCTTCAGTGGAGCAGAAAGAGGAATTGCTGGGGTTTTTTCCCACCTTCCACCAGCCCAGGGTGCTCCAACCTGGCCTGGGACACTCCCAGGGATCCAGGGGCAGCCACAGCTTCTCTGGGAATCCCATCCCAGCCCCTCACTGCATTCACAGGGAAGGATTCCTTCCTAAAAATAAAAAAGAGTATCTACAGTTTTATCACAAAAAGATATATATTTTTTTGGTCAGTAATTTGTCCTGAGACTTCAAACAATCACAGAAAATGAGAGAATATCCAATAAGGGGGAAGAAAAACTTGTTGCAGATCCCAATTGTATTTGGGAAGGAATGGTTTGGGAGAAAATCCATACAAAGGTGTGAGAAATCATTGCTCTAACTAGCTTTTTTACCTTTTATCAGCCCCAAAAGGCACTTAATAAAATGGATTTTATTTGGTTCAGTGACACACCCTGCTCTGATGTTTGACCCTTCCAATCAAATCCAGCAGATTTCCTCCTCCTTGTCCAGCTGGACCAGGAATGTTTTTGCACTCCATGCAATCCATGCAAATGACTGAATCCTTAGTCCCTTATGGGAATAAAATCCAGCTGGAAAGGGCAGCAGGGCCACAGATTCAGTGCTTTACTCCTTTGTGTAAACTCCTTGGTGTTTGCTCCTTGGTGCAAACCTGTGCGCTCCAAATAAACACATTGACTGTGGCACAGAAATGACCATCTCCAAAAAAGCGATGGATCAACACCTGCCTGTGGCCACAGGGTAGGAAGGTGTTCCCGACACAAAACCCAGCAAGGAGAGGGGGGGGATTCCTTGCAGGTCTCTTCCAACCTTGATGGTTCTGGGGATCTGCAAACCCTGTGTCCAGAGTTGAAGGTACTGACAACACTCTCCTGGAGAATTCCATCTCCATACGCCCTGAGATCTTCCAAGGAGCATTTCAGCATCAGAGAGAGAATGTGGGTGGGACCTGTGGCTCAGTTGAGCTCTCCTGGCTCCCTGTGTGAGGAAACCACTTTTAAACGTGGTTTCAGAGACACACGATCCAAAATAAATCATAATCACTTTAATGCCTGCTGTGTCCCTCTACAGCTTCATCCCACCAGTGCTTTCCATGAGGATCCCTGGGAATGTGGTTGGCTGCCACCCAGGACACTCCCAGCTCCCCTGGACCCTCAAAGTGAACCCTGAAAACAGGGAGAGACAAACGGAGGAACTGGGGGGTTTCACTGCCCCCACTGTTCCAGCACAGCACCAGAGGTGCAGTTTGCATTTTTCCTTTCCTGTAAATAAAAATAACGAATTAAAATAAATAAATGAATAGATATTAAAAATTTCTCTAAAGAGAGAGCACCATTTGAAGGCCCCTGGACCAGTGAGGGCCCTTAGGACTCACTATTGGGATTTCTGTCACGGAGCAGCAGAGTTTTTCAATCACATCAGCAAAGAGCTGCAGATAAGATAGGGCCACAAAAGGAATTACATGGGATATACCCTGTATAATTTGGCTTTATGGCTGGGGCGAAAAAAATACCAACCAGAGGCACTCACTGAAAGCCTCAGTGATTTTAGGATTTCAGCTTTCAAACAACTTATTTACTGGGAGACAAAATTGGGATAACGTTTCAAAAAGTGGCTCTGGGGCTCCAGAACCTGATCGTGGGTGTCAGACCCGTCTTCAGCACTCCAAGCTCAGCTGGAATTTTGGGTGCCCACCAGCCCAGAAGCAGCTGAGATGTTTTGGGTCTGGGGGGTTTGGAGCTCAAAGACAACTTCCAGCTGGAAAGGAGCCTTTGCATCCCTGAGCACTTGGAGAACTCACCTGAGGAGAGAATTTACAAAAGCTCCAGAGGTTTGAATTTTATTTCATTTTTCTTTCCCACAGAAGCTCTGACTTTTCTAAAATGGGCAGGAAGAATACTCCAGGGGAAGAATGTAGAGCACCCCAACACCTGCCTGTGCTGCACCTCGGGTCCAGCTGCTGGTCTTTAGGTGCTTCTGTAGGACCTGGGGTGGGGAGCCCTCACGTGATGAACAGTGGGGTAGGAGCCACAATTCCCCCAGCTTTTCCCCACCCTCACCTGCAGAAGGGTTGTCCCATTTGGACATTAGCTGTGCCCATCCCCTCCTTCCCTTAATTTGGGTTCCTGGGCCTGCCTGTGGGGACTGCATGGACACTTTGCTCTGGCTGAGAGACCTTTTGGGTGTAGGAGGTGAAGAAATGGACCCCAGACAACCAAACCCCTGAGGAACAGCTACAGAACCAGCCCTTTCGGCTGCCAAGGGTTCAGGGGATGGATTTCCCCTCCTGGGCATCCCTGGCACTGCCAGGGGTGCACACCTGCAGGAGGAGGAGGAGGTCAGGAGTTCTGCTGGCTGCTGAGGTCAGGGTGGGCTTCATCTCCACGTGGGGCTCTGAGGGTTTGCTCAGCAGAGCAGGGCCAGGGGACGGCACCAGAGTGCCACCTGAGCAGCTGGTGGCACCCCCAGCCTGCCAGGCCACCCCTGCAGCCTTGTCCTGGAGACAAGGAGGAGGGGAGATGTCCCAGGCAGGGCTGTGGCTGGGCATGGAAGGGTGGGAAGGGAGGTGGTGGCTTTGGAGGAGATCCCAGCCCATGTCATGGATCCCCAGAGTTTGCTTTGGGGGTTCTGAGAAGCACCTTCTTCTCCCCAGACCTCACCTTCATAAATCCAAGGTTGTCCAAAGATTTAGGTCCCTCATCCCACCTGCAAGGCACCAGCTGGGCACTGGGCTGGCACCGGGCTGACACCAGTGACTGGCACTGGGTTGACACCTGGATGGCACTGGGCTGGCACTGGGCTGGCACTGGGCTGACACCAGTGACTGGCACTGGGCTGACACCTGGATGGCACTGGGCTGGCACTGGGCTGACACCAGTGACTGGCACTGGGCTGGCACCGGGATGGCACTGGGCTGGCACTGGGTTGGCACTGGGCTGACATTGGGCTGATACCGGGCTGACACCAGGATGGCACTGGGCTGGCACCAGTGACTGGCACCGGATTGGCACTGTGCTGGCACTGTGCTGGCACCGGGATGCCTGGATACGGGAGCTTTTAAGCGAGCTCCCGAACGGAGGGAGTTCACCTGCGGAGCCTCAGTGGGACGGCATCGATCTGTTCAGCCCCAAACCCCTCACCCTGGCACCCAACAAACCCCCTGGCACCCGTGCCACCCCCGTGCCCCTCACGCACACCCCGACTGCCGAATCCACCTCCTCCCTTCTCCTCCCCTCCTGCTCGGCTGCGGGACCTGCGGGAGTCGCGCCGAGAGCACCTCGGGAGGGGCTGCGCTGCGGGAGGAGGCAGGAGCAGGGAGGAGGAGGAGGGGGAGGGAGGGGGGGGAGGATGNGGAGGGAGGATGCAGGAGGAGGAAGGATGGAGGGAGGATGCCGGAGGAGGGAGGAGGAGGAGGGAGGATGCAGGAGGAGGGAGGAGGCAGGAGGAGGTGATCCAGCGGCTTTGGAGGGATTATTGCTGTGTTTATCCAGCTCTGTGTCTATCGAGCGCTCCACACACGCGGAGGGGAGAACGATCCGGAGCGGAATAGCCCGAATTTCCAGAGGCACCTGCGATCCCAGACACTGGAGCATCAGGATGCAGCAGGAGACGCGTCTTCCTGCCCAGGAGGACGTGGTTACTGCCACACACGGCACTGAGAAGGGGAACGATGATGTGGCTCGGCCAAGGTCACTCGGGAAGGTGTGACAAAGCCGGGAGCGACACCAGCGCCTCCCGTCCCCAGCAGCTCCTTTTCCAAGCTCTGCGCTCCCTCCTCGCCCCGCACGGCTCTAATTAACCCGGATTGCTCCATCGTTAGCACTGTGTGAAACTGGGCTTCCCCACCCCGATGAACTCCTGCTGAGGGTGAGGCAGATCCTGGAGATACCTGGGCACAGGTTCCCCTCCCCTGAGCAGAACCAAACCCGAGCTTTTCGTTGGATCTTCACCCACCTTCTTCAGCCCGTGGGTGCCCGGGTCCTGTGCCAGCTGTGCCCCCCTGAGCAGCGGCGTCCTCATGGGCAAGAGTTGACTTAAAACCCACCAAAAACATCTTCAGCCCAGCACTCCTGTGAACAACAACATCCCGAGGTGGCCACGTCCAAGCCAAACCCTGCTGGGCTTCTGCCTCAGTCTTTGCTTCTGTTCTTAACCCTCCAGTCTCTGGCCCCGTGAAACTGTGAGATTGTCACAGTCTTCGTTGAGTTAAAGGTTCTGAGAGCTTTCACCTGACCATGGAGCAGACCCTGAAGAGCTCCAAAGAAATTCAGGGCTCACAAAAATCTCTGTGCCATGGTTGGAGTTGGAGGTTGAGGTTTGACCATCCAGGGTTGTCAAGGCTGAGCTTAAATTGCTTTTAAATTAAAACAATGAGAGCTCAGAGGATTCCAATCCGTATGCTTGGCCAGCATCAGTCTTGTCTCTCCATGGAAGCTCTTGGTGGGTACTGATCAGGCTTATCCCTGCTAAAGTCAGGCTCAACTCATAGTTTCGGTATCAATCAAGAAAATTGGGGGTCCTGTTTTTAAATGAGAGCTGAATTTGTCTCTGCTGGAAGGGAGCGCAGCTACATCAGCGTGGGGTTTCCTACACTGACACCAAGAGAATTCGGTCTGCACCTGAGAACTTTCTCAAGGTGAATCCCTCCTTTGCACTGTGGTGGGGCTTTTTTCCCAACTTGGCTTTCTAAATTCCTGATACTCACTAAAGAAATTATTTGGCTAATGAGCAGTGATGCCAACCACTTTCACTGGGAGCCACAGTGACAATAAAGAAGACAAAAAAGAGGGGAAGGGGAGGAGAAAGAACCTCCAGCTTCTTTAGGATAATTATAATTTGTGTCAAATCAGACAAATATTTCAGTTTGGGGCAATATGTACCTCAGGAATGAACGTGGGCTGGTTTAGTCACAACATGCCATGGCAGGGAGTCTGATCAGGTATCTGCAGTTGTACAATTAAACCTGGCATGTAGTAATTAGGAAGGCAGAGTACTCAACACATCCCCCAAGGTTTGCTACGAGCTGTTGTCTTACACTGGGTAAGTGATCCCAGAGACACAACAGGACCACTCACTGCCACCCAGGGGGTGCAAAACAGAGGGTGGAGAAAGGTTGTTCATGGTGGGCACGAGGAAGAGCAACGTGGAGAGGACTTGGGATGGTTGGGAATCCCTGCCAACGACACAGGTCCCAGTGAAGAGCAGGACAACAAACCCACGGAGGAGCTTTCTGAAATGGGAGAGGGAATTATCCTACCCAGGGTATTTCAAATGTCATTAATGCCCTGAAAGTGGAGAAGGAGCTACAGAAAGCCTGTTTTGATATGGAAGAGGCTCCTCAAGGAGCTGCAGAAAGCCTGTTTTGATATGGAAGAGGCTCCTCAGGGTCGTGTGGGGCCCCCAGCCCCGGAAGGGTTCGAAGGAGGAGCACAAGGGGCACTTCATGGTGTGGTTTGTGGCCTGGTGGCACATGGACTTTCCAAAGGTTGGACTTTCCCACCCCTAATGGTTCCATGTGCGTCCCAACCCAGCCCCCTGCCAAAATGTCACCCTGTCTTACAAGTTATTTTTGCAGAGAGAAAAGCTGAGTTTTCCTCAGTCTTTCTGAGCAGAAAAATCCTGAATTCTGGGAGCACAACCCCCACCACTGCATTCTCCTGACGTCCTGCTGCCCGAGAACCCTCCTCAAACCATCACTCATCCTTCCCAGCAATACACATCCCTCTCATCCCGGAGAAAATCCCTCCCTGTGTGCCCCGGGCTCCCTGCCAGGGGAAGTTGGTGCTAATGAGAGCTGGAGTTCACACGGCAGAGCTCAGTGAAACAATTGGGACTCGTGTCCTACTTCCTAAATACCCACGTTGATGAAGGAGCAGAACTTAAACTGCCCTGAGACGTTTTTATGGGTGCTGAGAACTTCCTGAGTTCTATGAAGTGGGTTAGGGAGTCGAAAAGGAGGATAAACTCTCAAGCTTCGAGCCACCAACAAAGGGCTCAGGGTCAGGAAGGAGATGCCACCCCTGGAGCAGGTCAGGGGATAATTGTCTGTACCAGGAGATTTTACAATCTGCTTCTCAAGTGCCCACACTAACGAAGCACACACACAATCCAGCTCCTTCTACAGGGTTGCTTTTATGCCTCCCACTACAAGAGAAGATTTTTCAATACTACCCAGGGCGTTTGGGTCCTAAATTTTCATAAAAATTAATGGCAGCTGAGCCTCCCAATCCCCCCAAGTGGCTCTGAAAGGCTCAGCCCAAACATACACCAGTCCTATTCATTCCAAGGGCTCCTGAGGCACTTTCCAAGCCTTGCTGGTTCTGGAGGGAGCACTTTGCCCTGCGATGCAGCTGCCTGGGGGACAGGCCAGGGCACAGGAGCTCTGCATCACACTCTGGGGGCTGGGAGCGAAGGATGCCCTGGCTGGCACTTCATGGGCTGTGACATGCAGAGCTTCAGAGGATCTAATGGTCCCTTCTGGCCTGGGATGCCACCAAAGTGAAGCTGCAACTCGGCCAAGAGAAGGTTCAGGAAGCCCTGGGAAGGTGAGGCAGATGCTGCAGGGAGACAAAGAGCTCCAGTTTGAAGCTTTGGCAGAACGACACGTGCCCAGGCGAGTGCCAGTGCAGCCAAGGAGGGGCAGCTGCCCTGACCCCCAAATCCAGCCTGGCACTGAGCTGGAATTGCCAGAAGAACATGAGGATTAAGCCCAGGGGTTCACAGAAGTGTGGGAGTGATGCTCAAGGAGCTCAGCTTGTCCACTTCTAATTAACCCTGGGCTGGGGGATCAACCAGCACACCCCGGGGCAGGTGGTGGCCTCAGCAACAAACATTTCCATGGTCTCCACTGAAACACTGGCCCCAGGACCACCTGGAGCTCCTGCCTGCTTTCCTGACGCCAAGGATCTTCTAGAATAAGGGATAGGACAAGGGGGAATGGATTCAAAGTGCCACAGGGTCAGGTGGGATTTGGAGAAGGAATTGTTCCCTGGGAGGGTGGGGAGGGGCTGGGATGGGATTCCCAGGGAAGCTGTGGCTGCCCCATCCCTGGAATTGTCCAAGGTCATGTTGGAGCAACCTGGGATAATGGAAGTTGTCCCTGCCCATGGCAGGGGGTGGCACTGGGTGGGCTTTAATCCCTTCCAACCCAAAGGATTCCAGGATTTTAGGATTCTGGAACTGGAAAGCACATGTAGAATCACAAGTTGCAAGACAGGAAATGATGTTTGCTCTGAACAAGACCAGGAGAAAGGCCCTGCTCTTCATCACCCTCATGGAAAGCCCTCCCTGCCCTCTCAGACTGGATCACTTCTTCCCTGCTGATGCTGACACAAAACCAGGACTGCACAGGGAAAACTGACCTTTAACTGGATCATCATTTCATGACACCCAAAATTATAATCATTCCAGCCACAATTTTTTTGTACTTACTAATTTCCAGGCTATTACAGGACCGCTTTGGACAAGTGAAATTGGTGCTTTGCAGCCTTGACAGCAAAGGACAAGTGCCTTGGCAGGACAAAATGCTTCTCTAAGAATAATTAAATCCAAGTGTGGTGTAAATCCCAAGGGTGCCTCTCCCTTGGTAGTATTTCTATCAAGAATCTTCCAAACCTTAAATCCAATATTTAAAATTTATGGGTTCCACCTATGGTTTCAAGGTGAGAGGCAGCTGGAGCAAAGCTTTGGTGCATCTGCCCATCTCACCTTTCCTTTAAGCCCAATGAAGAAAAAGAAGAGAACAAAATGCTCCCCTGCATGTCCTGGCATATATAATTTCTGTCTGAACAAACACAGGTAAAGGGTTTCCAATAATAAAAAAACTTCCCCATAAGCCCGATGGGGAAACAGAAATCCAGGATGAAGAGAATTGTTTACATTGCAGCCTCGATGTTATAGAAATGTGGGCCCCAGGCAAGGTCAGGAACAGCATTAGGAGACACCACAGACAGGTAGAACAAACTTGCATTATTTTGGTTAAAAATAGGAAACTGATGCACAAAAATGGAGCTTCAGCAAATTGCCTCAAATTATCCAGGTTTTTGTCAGAGAACTCCCAAGAATTGTAACTAAATACTCTCGGTTCAAACTCAAATCAAATATAATTAGGGAGAGAAGAGACACACGAAAAGAGACAAACTTATTGATCCTGATACACCAGTGAGTTAGAAAAGAGCATTCCTATCTCAAAAGAGAACGGAAGAGCTTTTCTGCCTCAGTAAAAGGAAGGAAAAAGGGGCATTTTCATGGAGATGATTCTTTCCCACCTTAGGAATAACCACAGGATTGGGGGGGCCACAGTGTCTGATCAGAAGAGCTTTGGTTTGGTCCAGTGTCCATCACAAAGATGCCGAGGTTTGGAAGAACCCCCAGTTGAGACCTTGAGGTTTGGTTGGACATCAGGCCCCTGCCCCCTCTGCTGAATAAAACCCAAACTGAAGCAGGGACCTGGTCCCTCCCTGAGTCAGTGTCCAAAGGGAAGGGCTGAGAGGAAAGGTGGGATAACGTGGGGAGTTACCCCAGATTGGCACAGACACCACCCAAGGACTGGAGCCAAGCTCAGACACTCTGGGCTTGAACTGCTGAAACCACACAGAGGTCACAGGAGAAGACACGGGAGCAGAAATGCAACAGATATCAGAGGGGGGAGAAATCAGAAATAGGGGGGAGAAATCAGAAATACAGCAAATATCAT
>VXAU01000558.1:105744-124067 GCA_013399695.1 Formicarius rufipectus | reverse complement strand
TTTTTTTTTTCCCCCCCACAAACCTTGATGACTTTGAAGTTAAAAAAATAGATTCTTGTTTAATTATGTGACCTCAGAAATCAGAGCCAATTTGTATGTACCTGTTTAGTGGCATACTTTTCTGAACTTTCTCGTTTCATGAAACTTTGAGGATGAGGGAAGAGGGGGGGGTACATTCAAGCCTTTGTGAGTTTGATAAGGAGTTTGCTAAAATTAGGTCATAATCTTACTGTAATTCAAAGTAATTTATTACAGGAATACATGTGAATTTTCAGAGTATCAGAATCATATTACTTTTATTGTGTGTAGGCAGTCGCTACCTAAACTATTTTTGTGCTTTTTCAGTTATGTTTTTTAAAGGAAAGCTCAATGCTTGTTAGGCCTTAAGATATTCTAATATCTCCCTAAATAAAATGTCATTGCTGAGCTTGATGCTGCCTTTCTGTTAGTGAGCATCAAAGCCTAGTATTTTAGAAGTGCTTTTGTAGGCAAATATGTGTAATTTTAGGTGTTCTAATTACAGTTCCTCAGAATCAGCTTTGCATTTAAATCAGCCTCTGAAAGAGTGCAGGAGCTTTGAGACAGTTAACTGAGTTACTGGTTCTTCATGACAGTAGAACTTGTAGATCTGCCTTTTCACTTATATTCGTATGAGGAAGGTGGGGTTTACTTTTTTTGTATCTCAGCCTATTTCAGAAATTTGAATGCACTGATAACGGTGAAGATACTAATCAACTTTATTAACAAATAGACAAAAAGTAACTTCCAAATTTTTTCTCTTCACAAAAGAGACTTCTGTATTGAGGGTTGGATTAGCCCTTCAGCAGGCATACTTTGACACTTAACCAATGACTTCTGTTTAGTTAAATTTATTTCTTAAATGCATTACTTAATTAGGGCTTTACTATGATGTGTTTACCGTTTAGGTGGTAGTTTCAAATGCAGTTTTAAATTTAGATTTAATAACTGTTTAATATTAAAGAATACATTTCTCAAAGATTTAAGCAGTTCTAGATGTGAGAAATTGAAGTGACTTAGATACATGTTATTTGCTTGATTTAGTCTTGAATGACTTACAGATATGAGACATTCTCCTTTTGTCTTCTTCCTGAAATATTGGCCAGGCTCCCTAAAGAAAGGGGCAGTTTTCCTAGTGTATTTACAGTGCTGGTGGTTTGAGTTCCTTCTGTAACTATTCTGGTAAAAGAAAAATATTTGTTAAGCATTCAAATACAAACAGCTAATTTACAGCAACAAAATGAAGACCTTTGTTGCATCAAGTAATAGGAAGAATAGAAAATGATGTTAGTTTTTGCTGTGTGATTTTTGTCTGTCTTTTGAGTGACAACTGTGCTGCTTTACGTACAGGGAAACTTACTCTGCTGGAAATCTTGATAATGATCCTTCAGGGCACAGCATTTGTAGGTCTTGAAAATGGAACTGTGTTGTTTCAAGCAAATATAAGCTGTTGCTTTTTCTACTGTCCTCTTTCTTCCTGCAAGGACAAATACTAGGTGTTTGGGGAGAGAGGAAAAAGGAGGAAGACCCAGCAAGGTGCTAATGCTCTATACAAGATTTTAAAGGTGAAAAATTTAGTATAGTCCAACAATGTTTTTCTTTTTAGCAGAAAGAAAATGTGATCCAACTGTATATAAAGTACACTCATTTTAATCAAGCAAAATCTGCACCTTGTGGAGGAAGAGGTAAATTGTGCTAATCATCTCCATACATGGCACATTATATGTAGCATTTTTGTAATATTTTCTTTAGCAATATGACTCAACAATTAGTTTTGCTTTGGTATTTCAGAGAGTTTTGTTTTGTTTTTTTTTTAAACTGACTTGGTAATAAAAGGAAATTCACTGACTGGGATCTTTGTTACTTGGGAGTTTGGGCTTTGTGCTCTCTTCTGCTTACTGAAGGAAACCTGGAGAGGACCTTTCTAGTGACTGTGTATTTCAAAGTGCTAACATTGGTCATTGTCACTGACTTGAGAGTAAACCACCCATATCCTCTCCTAAACTGTATCTGCATTGGCAAATCCTGTTTGCTTAGAGAGCAAACTCTGCAGTGTGTGAAATAGTAACTTCGTAGGAAATAATATTGTCTATACCCATCAAACTTCCCTTACTGCAGCAGTAAGAATAGGGTCATAGGAAGTTCCTTTAAGAAAAATAAAATATTCTTTTTTATAATTGGAAATTCAATTAAAGAAGACAAAATTTTTTAAAGTCAGTTTTAAATAATGTTATGACTTTCAGATTAATAATTGTTAATTTGCATACCTGAAAATAGCAATTGAGCTTTTTGTTCTTTTGGCTTCTCATGCCTTAACTTCCATGTTTAGTGCCAAATAAGCATCTCACTTCAGGATTTATACTGCATCTGCCTTTGAAAACCTATTGTTTACTCCAGTTTCATGATGAAATGAAAAAAATTAAAACACAGATGTAATAAACAGACAGTTTTCATCCTGTCTTGTACTCTGAGATGCTGGATTTTTTCCCTCCTTTCAGAGAGTTTTCTTGAATTCACATTTCAGATATATTATTTAATTAGCTAGAAATTACAGTTTTCAGGAAAAAAAGCCATGAAATCTTCAAGAACTTGGGGAATTTTATGGATAGTATATGGCAAAATATTTATTCTGGATACATCTTGCTGAACCTGAAAATTACAGTGTTTTCCCACATTGACCACAACAGGCAATAAAGCTTGGCAGTTTGACTACTTTTTCTAGACCATATTGCCCTGCTGTAGCCTCATTTTAGAGTTCATATATCATAGTTGATTAAACACTTATTTAAGTCTTAGATTAGTTAGATAGATGAAGAAAAGCAGGTGACTATGAAATTACTAATTGGTCCAAGAAGAGAAACAACTGAAGATGTTTAATGAAATAAGTAAATTTATTGCTTTTATTTTGCTTCTGAAATTCACCAATATGGTGATAGCTCAATTTTAACAGCTGTGTTTTGTGTCAAATTAGAAACCAAAATGATGAGCCTGGTTCAAATAATGGGTACAAATTTTGTTGTAACTGGAATTTTCAGGAATTTGGAACTAAAAGTAGAAATTTTGGCCAAAAAAGAATGTCATTAGTTTATTCCACCTTGAATAAATACTTAATTAAAGAGTTATATCACTCTTGAAAGGCCTTATTCTATTAGGAAAAAAAAAAATCCAGTAAATGGAAAAAGAACTAACACAGTCCCTGTATTTGTTGGGAACTAAAATAAAACTGAGAAGAAAACTTACGAATGTTTAATTGTTCAAAGTCTGATCCAGAAAGTTTCATTAGATGAAGATTGGTAGAGTCTTTCTAGTTTGAAGCTACTGGAAATTTTTAGATGTTATATTGATACAAAAGTCAGAAAAGTGTATGATGTTCATGAAAATGTTTGAAGTATCTTTTAATTTCAAATGCAAATTTGAAAGTTTGCCTTTTAAAGTACAGATCTGTATACTAACTTTATATAAAATGAACATATTACTTGAAGTACATACTGTAATACATGGTTTTGTTTCCAAAACCGCTTATAGGATTTGATCATTTTACTTTCAGTTTCTGGCATCCAGAAGCAAAGTAACTAAAGTCTTGTATTGTCCACAGTAAGTCACTTGACCTCTCTTACTGAGGTTTTGAAGGAAATGATTGTATATAGTAGTGAACAAAAGGAGGTTTTTAAGTAAGAAGCTTCAAGATTACTATTTTGATACTTTCGTAGTTTTGAGTATCAGCCTTTACCTTATGTGAAAACTGAAATCCATAATTTATATTAAACGTTAATTATATTTTGAGTTAATGCATTTTTGAATGTCTTGATTATTCAAAGGCCTTCAAAATACCATCTTAGTTGACTGGCAGTACTCTAACTCTTCTATGCTCCCTTAAAACAAGTAACAGTTCAATGCAGGCATGCAAATATAAGTCGGTGATTTAACTGTGTGTTACGACTCTGTCTACCAGACAGGGCAGCTGTAATTAGTGAGGTCATTATGACATTTAACTGCAGTGTGAACAGAGAAGCATCTCTATAGACTTGGTGTCTCTGTTCATTCATTTGCAGCTACCTCCTCATTCTAATAGAAAACACTAGGTGGAGAAAAGAAAGCAGAAGGCACTTCTCACCCTGGCAAGATCCTGGCATCCTTTGAATGAGTTCCTGCACTGCCCCTGCAAGTTCCTCCTCAGTGAATGGAGCAGGAATGAAAGCATGATAGAGAAAGTAAAGCAGCACAGTCAGCACATGGAAATAGGTTGCTCCATACCTTCCCAGCGTTTTGGTTGTGGTCTCCACTGATCATTAGCAACTGCTTCTCATCCTGGTATTATTCTAGCCATTAACATGAGTTTCAACATCAGTATTTTCATGTAATCTGTGTGCTTCACTGCTAAAGCATTGTCATACTGCAGCCCTAGGCCTCTGACTGTTCTGAAGCAGTAACAACCCTTTTGCTACTCTGAATTCCCTTTGAGTATCAGTGTCACTTAGACGAAGGGAAGAGATGATTGCTCCAGCTATCATCATGGGAATTACAGGATACTAAAGAAGCATGAAACTAGGTTGAAGGAGAGGAGGGGTGCATGAGCAAGGATGAACAGAATTCTATTCTGGTGAAATTTGCAATGCTTTGCTTTGTTCAAGGAAGTTCTCCGTGATTTATGACTTGGTTGCAGGAAAAGGTCTTGCATTAATAGCTAGAAAATGCATTTGTATAGCTCTGTTTGCATAATATTAAATTAGTTTACACCATTAGTAGCTTTTTTTTTTTTTAAATGGACATTATGTCTGCTTTCTCTAGATTGCATAGATTTTACATTAAACTAGCAGTGTGGAAGAACAGTTGAATAGGCAGAAATTTTGGGGTCAATGCATATAGTAAACAGGGATGAAATGTATAGCTAAAGAGGAGATGCTGTTTGTTCAGTTTGAATGACATATATAGGTAAGGTTTTAGCTGAGTAAGCTTCTATAAAGTAATGCATGTGCAAAAGGCATTTTAAATCCTTGGTATGTTGCTTTTTAAAAAAAATGGAACTAAATTTCCACCATGCATGTTTTCAGTCTTTTCTTTCTTCTTTAAGATTAAAAATCTTTCCCAGGATAAATGGATTTGTTTTGTTCAGAATTACTTTCTTGAAATTAATCTAGGGGAGAAGCTGAAATAATCCCAGTCTAAACAGTGATGTTATAATAACGCTGTTATTAGAAAGGAAAGGGTGGATTGCATGATTGCAAGAGAATGTAAGCAATATTTATCATTCTTTTTGTACTACATTGTACAAGTGTCAAAGTCTGCTAGATACTCTGCTTTATAGAAGAAAGGAAAGTCCCATGCTGGAGTGCATTTTATGTGACTTTGTTTTATTGTGGTAATAATTACTGTGGCTCGTGTGTCCATTTCTTGATAGGCAGAAAACATGGTTTCTGTTTAGGTGTATGTCAGCCATAATTTGTGTTTAACACACTGTAACCTTGAAACATAGGTAATTATTAGATGTTATATAGGTGGATTTTTGTTACAGACTGCAGCCCCAACATCTCGAGTACCATGCTAGAGTTGTTCTGAAATTGATCTTTTGTGTGTACTCTTGCACATGCACACCAATCAAAACTGAAAAAAATTTCTGTTAAAGAAAGATATACTAGTAAAAAGCACAGTATGAAAAAAAAAATGTGTAATAGTGCCATCTGCTGACCCCTGTCATAACATAACTAATTTGTATGAATGATCATTGTAAATGTCACTGTGGAGAAAATGAGAACACCAATCAGTTGACCTAAACTGAGAAATCAGTCAAATCTGCTGAGAGAAGTTAATAAACTTTGAGCTTATACTAATGTAATGAAAACCTAACCCAAATAAAACTGTACATGAATGTTGATCACAAGGAGAATTGTCTTGGCAATTTTTTGTGTGTATGTTAACCAACAGTGAAATACCACAATAAAATAAGGTCAAATTGATGATTTCTTCTTGTTCAGAAGTGTTTCTGACTTTGTTGTGGCAGTCAGCATTAAGAGTTTTGTTGTCATCTGGTAAAACGGATACATCTAGAAAATTCATCCAGTGTACAGGAATTTATGCTAGAGAGAAGAAGCTCGTAAGACTGTTTGTTTCAGTGGCAGTATATTCTTTTTTTAAGCAAGCCATTGAGGTATTTTATTTTGTAGCTTTTGACTTTTAGTGGAATTAGTCTGGGATGATATAGGTTTAAAAAAAGTATGAAAACAACCCCCAGAAACACCCCTAAACCCAGCCTTGCTAACAAACCTTGATTAGGTGGTTTGGAAAAGATTAATTTACATTCTCACTGAACTCCTTATGTGATATCCTTGTTGCCATGAAAAATTACAAAATTTCATTGAAGGTCAGTTGCCTGGTTGACTGTGTCTCTGCTGTTGCTGCCGTCACTGAACACCTGTGTTTATCTTCATAACATACAAATCTACATATGATTAATTGAATAGTTCTTTGGATTTTCACTGACAACAAAAATGAACAAAACCTCAGTCCTTAGCTTGCAAGTGAAGGGTAGTTAGAGTCATAGGAAATAATACAGAAATGTGCTTATCTTTTCAATACCTATCTGAAAGGATAGTGTAGTGGGAGTTTTAAAAGTGTGATTTTTTTTTTTTAAGTTTTAATTTTTCTTGTATTTTTGACAGCAGTAAAGTTCGGTCTCCTATACACAAAGGTGTGCTGACTTGTGGCCTCCCAATACATGTGTTGGGAAGAAGACTTAAAAGACTGATGTTGTTCAGTATGTGGGAGGAAGGAGTGGAGTGGGTTGATTCTTTCTGTGATGGTAATTGTTTGATATTTGCTTTGTAATCTCTGTTTAGCTTTGGTTTGTGCCTCTGGTATCACTGTTTCTTGCTTTCAGGTTTGCATTTCTGTGCACTTCATTTTCAGTTATAATTCTTTGTTGTTGCTAGGGGAATCTGGGACTGTAGTTCTTGCTATTTTACTGTCTTACAATGGGTGTAAGTGCTTGCAGCACAGTGGGTTTTCTAAGTTATTTACTTTTAGTTTCCAGTGAATTTCTAGGTTTAGTAACTTAATTTACCTGTCTTGTAAAATCCAATAGCTAGAAATATAAACTTCCCATGAATTACTACATTACAAATTTTTAAAGATACTTTTCTGAACAGTCTTAATGATTATGAATGTAGTTTATATAAAAAGATGGGAGATAAGTTTAGTGTTATGTTTTTCAAGTATTTTTTATCATGTGGCTCTGTGTGGCTGGTTTTTTCAGAGTTAACGGAGATCAGCCACCTCAAGGGAATTGCATCAGAATACCAAGGGATTTCACACTTACTTAGCTTAAAGAATGGTGTAAACCTTGTTGCTTCCGAATACTTATTTTTATGTTCCTTATTCTATTAGGTGTAGCTAAATATTTCTATGTATGTATTGTTAGAGGGAAAAGAAAGCAGCGTAATATGAATCAAAAATAGGGGGAGGGCAAGGATTGTACTTCTTTTGGTTTGTTGTATGTTTGGTCTTTTTTCTTGTCTGTTACACAGTTTCCAGGTACTTGTCACAAAATCTAGCCAAAGAGCTTTAGGCCTAAATACTTTTACCACTGCCTGGTATGCTAGAAATATGAGAAAGGGGCTGCTCATGTGTGGTAGAATGTGAAAACTAATTGGTTTAGCTACCAATGTCTTAACTACTGCCTAATACCTTCACCATTGTCATGCTTTGGTTGGATGGCCTTGCCTACTCATTGCGTTGCCTGTAGAGTTTGCTGGTGAAATATAGAACATGGTTTTTGGGTTTTTTTTTGTGTGTGTGTGTGAGATATTAAAAATGAAAAATAATCTCCATATGTTTTTTTCAAAACTTGTATTTCACAAGGATTCATCAGCTGCTCTGTAGACCTTCCAAAAGACTCAGGCTAGTGAGTCCTGATTGATGGAATTTGCACTACCTTTCCATGATTCATGTGAAATAGCAATCATTTTATTGATGCAGGAACTTCTTAAGGCACTACTATAAGGAATATATGTTAAGAAACTTCTCATGTGCAGGGTTCCCAGATGTGTATTTTTTATAGAAGAAAAGGACAAAATCTCAAATATCTTATGAAAAAGTACTCTTCATAGAGGGAATCTTCTCTTTCTTTAAATAATTTCTTTGAACAAATACCTGGTTCTTCCTAACAGGGCAGGCTAAACGAAAGCTTTTTCAATATATTTGGAATCTCAAAAAAAGGACAGTATTACTTTTCCTTTTTCAATATGGAAAATGTACTGAAGTTAAATGAAATTTTTATAGTTGATTCCAAAATCTGTTTAATGCGGACATTGAGCAACTAATATTTCTAATACAAAGCTGCAGTAGTATATTTCCATTGCAGAGTCAAAATGATTGATGCTTTGTCATTAAAACTTCTTTCATCCTTGAAGTGTTTTTCTTTCCAGATCTTTTAAAAATTATTACAAAGGAAATATTTATAATAATTTTGGTTAGTAATGCATGACCACCTCTTTATATATAGTTTTGTTACCTATGAAAATCTGTGGAGTGCATAAAAATTTTCATTCTTTCAGCATTGTGTGTACACAGAGAAGGGAGTCAAAAGGAAGCCAGCTGGGCCTGGGCAAAAGGCACATTGTGTTTCTCTGGTTGCATTACAGCAAGGTCGTTTGGAACAGGCATGGAGCAGTGAGACACAAAAATCTGTGGGATACTAGAGGCTCTTTTGTTAATGCTCAATAAGCGTAATCTAAGGGCAGCTGACAGTGGAAGCAGGTGGAAATGCTGGCAGTAATTACAAACACAGATTTGAGAACCGCCGTTGTAAAAGTGAGTGAATAAATTGAGAACATGAATATTTTAGTTTATATGTTTTAACATGAGAATTTTTAAGTCTACTGTAAATAGAGGGAATGTTAAAACAATAAATCTTTGTCCTTCCACTAAAGTCACTTAGTATCTGGGATCTGTATAGGCAGATCTGTAAAGTCATGCTTTGCAGTTCTATGTGGTACACATAGAGTTTGACTATACAAATTTACAGATTCCTAGCAAATACTTCACAAATAAGGCAAATGTTACTAGAACAGCACAGCTGTTTTTTTAATATCTGAAAACTCATCCATTAATTATTTTTATAAAACAAGAAACTAGGCTCAATAGTTAAATCTTTTTACCAACAGTTTCTGCCATCAGCAATCTAAAATGTCTTTTGATGCAAAAATCATTTGCTTTGATACGACATTTCTCTAAATAAAATAGAATGTTTATGTGATGATAACTGAAAATAGAATTTTAGGCAGGATTATGGGATTCTCTATAATAAGATAATGAAGACAAAAAGTAACGATCTCTGAGTTCTGGTTCTTAGGGCATGTCTCTACAAACAGTCATGGTACTTTTTCTACCCTCTATCCTTAATTTGTATCTTAGCTTCAGATAATATTCTCACTCTGTACCACGATTTGATTTGCTTTCTCCTCCAAGTATTATATCTCTAATGCGGAAAAAGTATTTGAGGTCAGGTGAACCAGCTTGCATAGAGGGATTGCCTTGCGTCCTTTTCCCATTAATCAACCACACCTTCAAATCATCTACTGCATACTGATTTACAGTTAGTATGAAAATGGGTCATGCACTGTTGAGATTTAAAATAGGATATTATCTCCATTAGAAAGATAATTTTCCTTATAATTAAGAAGTCAAAGCCTTAGGTGCATGTTGCACCTTCTGATCTGGGGTTTTCTTTTCTTACAGAAGCCTGGGTAAATGGCATTGCTCTGCTTGTCTAATAAGGTGTTGTGAGCAAAACAGCTTTTACTTGAGGATTTTTTAGTTAATTTATTGCCAGTTAACACAACGTTTGGTTACTGTTTTGAGTATTGAGGAGTACTAAATAATCAGACACTAGACCAACATTTTCTTCTGCACGTCCCGAGCTGGAGGCATGCTGAATACCTGTCCTCCCTCCAGTCCCAGCTTGCCCTGCTGCCGTTCTGTGTTTCTGGATTCATCGCAGCTCCTCCAGCAGGCTCTGCGTAGCACAGCTGGGGTCATTTGCATTGCATTTCTCGTCTGGCACTTCGTGCTGCTCAGTGTTCTCCGCTGCACTTCGCTCGCTCGTTTGTTTCCTGCAGCTCGTTGCTTATTAATAGTTTTCCCCTGCCACATAGGTCTTCTTCAGGCTTTTCCTCAGTGGCAGTCCCCCAGTGTGTTGCTGCTCTGGCAGTTCTCACCTGCAGCTGCTGTCCCTTGGGGATGCACACGCCTGCTGTAGTGAGCATGTTGGTGTCCTCTGCCCTAGGGCTTATAGACACCTGAGCACAAGATCAGCGTGGTGCTCAGAGGGGATGCAGTTTTGGGGGGTGACAGGGTACTCACAGCGGGTTTAGGGCCAGCTGGAAATGACAGTGACTAGCTTAGGGCAGTTCACATCCACTGCTGCACAAGGCTTTGCGTTCTGATACCAAAACTCTCCCGGTGCCACCCTCTACAAGCACTGTTTGTCTACAGAGTTTCTGTGTCGTTTATATTGGAAGCTGAGGATGAGAGGAGGAGGTGTAGGAGTAATAAATGGGAAAGCCTGAGGCCCGTACTTGTACAAACACTGTGTGAATTAATCAGTGTTTCAGTATGTGCTTCCAGCAACTCACCTGGTAAATATGTTGCTTTAACTTAGAGGGTCTGTCAGAAACTGGAGTATTTTGATGTCACCTGGAACCCATATTTGTGCACTTTCATTTTGCTAGGCTTCAGAAAAGCTCTGTGCTTGCATCATGAGAAATATTGTCCTTTTAGAATTCTGCTTATGACTTCTTAGACAGCTTCTTCCCTCCATCATGTCCTGCAGCACTTCACCTTTGTGCCCTAAACCCCATGTAAGCAGCAGCTCTATCAAATGCTCCTTGGTGCCACCATAATTCTTCTTGACCTTTCTTAATTCTGGGTTGTCTCAAATTTATAGAGGATGCTTTTGACTGAATTAAGACACATTAAGCTACCGTTCTTCTCCACTGTGTCCTAAAGGGCTTAACAGAGGGAGGTCCAGCCCTGTGGAGTTAATACCAGGTAGGAGTAGCTGGTTAAGGACTGGGGATTTTGGCAACCTTCCTCCCTCAGAAGAAGGGGATTATTATATTTATTTTTGTGTTTCTGTGGGCTCCCCCCCCCCATATTATTGCATGTGACCTCTCTAGATTTTTGTTTCAAAATATGCCACTGTTTAATACTGATTCTGTCATTGCAGTGATGGTAAAATTATTTATGTCTCTACTTGTGGGAGTGCTTTAACAAAAAAAACCCCAAAAAAAACCCAAAAAAACCCAAAAAACCAAAAACCAGCCTTTGCTGTAGAATGTGTAAAAACTTGTAACAGCAAGCATAGAAGAAGCAATGTTCATTAATACAGTAGTGACTCTAGGACTAGCAATGTCTCTGTTTTGAGTGTATAACATAGTTTTACTATACTTCATTGTATTTTGTTTCAGTTGTCAGTTTTGTGACAGTTCAGGCTCCAACCTTAAAAGCTGAGTGTGCTGGCATTCAAAGCTGAGTGCTATGAAAAAACCCTGATGTACTGGTGTCTTGCTTGGATGATGTGTGTTAATTATAGTTAGATGCACTTGTATGAAGTCTTTCTTAAACTCAGGATTTTAGAACTGAATCTTGGAGGATTCTTAATTTTTGCACGTTTACTTTTTAAAAGAAAAGGTCTGCTCAAAGTAACAATCTGTGTGTTCCAAATATATCAGTGCTCTGCAGGAAGAGATACTGCATATGTTACAGATCCTTATCCAATGGAAAAGCATGAACAAGCTATTAAACCAAGTAGGTTGCAATTAGTAACTCAGTGACAAATCTACTAAATATAGTCCATATTTTTTGAGTCCTGATCACATAGGAAATTAATGATTTGCACAAATTTTTGAGCATTTGCATCACAGAGATTACTTGGAGAACCTGTAGTGAGTGTATAGGAGAAATAGCTTCCTGTAAAGCCACAACACTTCCTTTTGGTCCTGAATTTCTGGACTAGATAATTTTAATGATGGACTCAAGGGCATGTATTGTGTTTTCATTCAAAATTCTAATAATTTTTTCTGTAGTAAATCTAGAGAATTATATTTTCATAGAGATATTGTAGACTAGCAGTAAGATTTAGCCTAATGTAAATCTATTTATTTATAGAAAGGTAAGAATAAAGAAAAAAAAACCAAACTGGAAAAAAATCCTGTGCTGAAGGAATGGCCTAGACATTGTTCAGATAAGACCTTGAGAATTTTTCTCTGTATAGGGAATAGAAAGTAAATTCATGAACAGGGAATGGCTAATGAAGGACCACTTAGAGACCAATATACAGTAATAGTTAGCATTAATATATAGGACAGACCACATATTTTTTACTTGTATTCCAATGCATATTTTTATATATTGCTTTTATGTAAATTAGTTCTGTTAAATAATTACAGTCATTCCAGTGATTCTTATTCTGGTGTGTCTTTAGTCAAACTCTTCCCAGTTCAACAAGTGAATACAGAAAGAAACCTATTTAAGTATTCCATCTGAAAATAATGGAACTTCGTTAAAATATTAAATCTAGTTTTATAAGTAAATTTTTAATACTATTATTTATCTATAGTCACAGAACAAAAAGAACCTGCATAATTAAAGAAAAATAGGAGGATAATGTGAAGAAGAACAGTGAATTAGGAAGGAAGAAGATAAGGACATTTTTAAGTAGAAAAAAGGGGAGAAGAGACTATAAAGAGGATCTCCTTTATGTCTCTGTTAAGATTCCATGTAAGAAAAATACTTGAGTCACTTAATTTGGCAAAATTAAATGGAATTAAGCCTTTGTATTTGCTGGGCTCCGATGAGTGAGGAACTCTGGGATACAGTTGTTTTTCTAAAGGATGAAACAAAAAGGTGGGATTGAGAGGGCTTTTTTATGTTTATTTTCTTGGAAAAGAACCTCAGTGTTGCTTAGGAGGACAAGTTTTTCAATATGCATTCATTAATGTTTATTTGTTGTTAAAGGGATTATAAAATTCTAAATGTAAATTGCAGTTAGGTTTCTCCCAATTACTTTTTTCCGCTTTCTTTCCTCTGTTTTCTAATATTTATGCATAAATTCTTTTCAAATATATGCTCACGTGCTCATAACAGTTCCTCTGTAACAATACATACATATTTTTAACTTTTTTTTTTTTTTAATTTGTTTTATTCCCTCATATGCCTAGAATGCCTAGAGCTTTTTATTTTTTCCCCTTCTGTCTACTAGCCTTCAAAAGTAATTTGGTTTATGTCTGTGAAAGAACATCTTGCAGGAACAGACATAAAGCTCAGTCAAATAAATGAACTTATCAAAAAAGATGAGCTGTGACTTGATTTGAAGCATGTAAGGACTTCTTTGTGGTAAGAGTTTCTGTAATAAAAGTCTTGTTACTTTAGTGACAAGAAACATTTTAAGAACAAATGGCCAAAAGCTGCAACGAAAATTAAGGAAAATTAAAAAAATGAGATGTGCGTTTTTAATAGAATGAAAATTGCTGTAAAAATTTATCCAGAGTAATAGTAGAATATCCATGTCTTCTTACTACACATTTTTAAATTAAGATTTTAGATCAGTTTATATGCTTTTTAGAGGATCTAACCACAGGCATTCTCATGATTCTTTTGAAAGAACTTTATAATTTGCTTAAATTTGAATATGACATTGAAAATGCATTTTGACAACTGCTGCCTTTTAAGATACAATTCAGAGAAGACCAAACTAGAATTTTTCAAAGTGGCTTAGGGGATACAAACATTTTTTTCCTGTTGCTGTTTTGTCAGTACACTGTCACAGGTATTCAGTCCAGAGCAGACAAACTTTGTAAAATAGTGTGTGTAATGTCAGCATCAGGACATTAACCTAAACCCCCATTTGAACAGGTATTTTCTGAGCATTACAATTTAATGATCATATAAGTGGAAGTGTGAATATGTTTGTAAACAAGGTCTTACATCTGTTTACGTCCGTAAACATCACGTTACATTAATTACTTCTTGGGTTGTGCATCTGGTGTTGTAAACTTTTGCTCAGTGTCTCTGGTTTTGTTCTTAGTATCTTTGTTTTAGACTATTAGATCTTATATTTCCTTCAACTGTAGATGTTTATGAACCATATTGTGACATAATGTGTTTTTATTTTGTGTCCTTCCATCAGCTAAATGCATTACTATGGTGAGCAATTTTGTGTGATAAATGCCATGGTATTTCCTCCCCTGTATGCAGGAATCAGGGAAAACCATTTTTTTTTTACAATGGGTAGTCTTTTTAATCACCTTTTAGTCAGAAGCCTCCTTCTTGAAAAACGGGCATAAATGAAAGGGATAAAAGAACATTTTTCTTGTGAGGTGGAAGAATAAAAAGTAGTTGTGTGGGTGCTCTTGATATGGAGGGGCATTAGTTAATTGAAATTTAATTGAAATTTTGTCAGCAAGAAAGCTTTAATATATTTTTCTTATAAACATGACGTAACTATTATTTCTTCCAATTCTGTAAAACTAGCTTATAGTTTAGCAATTTAATTACCAAATTTATAATCAAATAAAGTGAATCTAAAATCAGATATATGTTTTTGAGTGTTGCTTCAATGTGAGAATTGACACAGCAAATAGCCCCGAAATGTAAAAGATAACTGGACATAAGTGAGCTTCTGAATTGCACCAAGTTTGCTGAGCTTCATCAGAATTAATTTCTTTACTGTAGCAGTGGCATTGGTTGAATCTCTGCACCAGTCTCTGAAGCTTGCAGTCAAATACAGAACGTAACCTAGTTTCTCTTCTCCCTCTCATATTGAAAATACAAAGTAAAGGCTTTTTATAATCGTATTTTGTAATGGAAATTTTAGCAGCCTTTTGAATGAACAATTATGCCTTTGTTTCCATGGAGCTAGCACTGAAATAGCTCAAGAGCAGTGTGTTGGTATTAAGAATGCTATGTTAGGGTTTCTTTGGGGAACTTTCTACTTGATCTGGTCAAGGTGATTTCCATCAAAAAGTTTAGGACAATATTTGCTTTATCGAAGCTTTAGTTAGTAAATGTTTTCTGTGCTCATACCTTCCCTGAAGGCTTCCCATCAGCAATAGGAACTTTGTCACTTTTGTGTGTAAACACTGCAGTGCTAACTTCACCTATAGGAGGTATGTGATGATACTCAGTTTCTTGAGTTTGGGGGAGTACATTTCTCTGTTTATCAAGAAGTGTATGTGGACTCTGAAAAATTTTGGTTTCACCTAGTGAAGATGGAGTGCAAGGGGAATGGTGGTGTGTGTTGAGATTATTTATTTGTTTAAAGCCTGGGGTGATTAAACTGTTTTGTAGGTCTCTATATGGCTGTTTAGGGTGTCTCAAAGTATAGAATCATGAATCAGTTAGATTATAAAAGGCCTCTAAGGTTATTGTGTCTGTTAACTCAGCACTGCCAAGTCCACCACTAAACCGCATCCCTCCCTGACACACCTTTATGTGTTTTAAATGCCTTCAAGGGCGGTGACACAACCACATCTCTGTGCATCCTGTTCCAATACTTGATAACCCTTTCAGTGAATATTTTTTTTCTTCTGTAAAATGTTTAGCGCTTCAAATCTCTGAGTTTTTCAAGGTGGTAGAACCTGAAAATGAAATCCTGAGCCTGGTGATTATTTTGGGATAGGATTATAGTATCTGTTTTTCAGCATAAGGAGGGTATTTGAATGTGACTAGTGAATACTGAAAGTGTAATGTGTTTTCACCTGTAGGAGTCAGTTCAATGTGGTCACTAGTGACTGTGAAGGTACATACTTCTCTTATGGGACCTCTTGTTTGTTAGGCAATAAGTTTCTTACTCTTTCCCAGCGTCGGCTCAAGGGTTGCTGCTGTATCTCTTGGAAAGAAAGTCCGTAACATGGATGTCAGTCCTTATTACCAGATTCTGATCTGTATTTAGGAAAGCGTGTAGTTTGTACCTCATCAGAGGGTATCAGAAGAAAATAAAAAGGAATTTGCTTTTATAGTTCACTTCCGTTTTAACCTGAAACTGGTAGCCTTAATGCATTATGTTAAAGTATGTAGTCAGATTACCAAACACAGTAGCAGTAAAAAAACACCAACTGAACAAAATAAAACAAAACCCAAAAAAACCAGCTTCCAGAAATCTGAGAAAATAAGAGGTGGATCCCGGACATCCTTTGTAGCTTGCAGAATAAAAGCAATACATGTTCAGTGTCAGATGTTTAAACAGTTATTTCAAAGAACTCCAAAAATTTTACAGAGTAGGTATCTTAAACACTCTGTAGCTGATTTTTTTTGTTTGTTTTTTATCTAACTGTGTCACTTTAGACTGTTCAGTCTCGTCAATCTGGTGTTTCTTTGTTTCAAGACAGTCTGATTTGTATGGATTTGGGAAATACCTGGGGTGTCAGCAGCTGTGGTACTTGAAAAGCCTTTTTGAGATGAGTAAGGCAGGACATCTGTGCTCTGAATACTTCCTAAAGTACCTGGTTGTCTGACCTTCATCCAGCCATCTTTTTTCTTTATGTGTTTACATTTTGCTCACTATCTGATGTTCAGCTCAAACCTTGACTTGAGTCAGCTTCATCCAAGTAGTACCTCTCTGGCTTGAACTGTTCATTTGGACTGTGTTATGTTAAACTTCTGTAGCTGAAGAAACTTTGTCTTTCTCTAGCAAATGGTGAGAAGAGGGAAGTTACAACCATCACACATTTATCAAATATTTATTTATACCAATACTCAAAATCCTTTAGAATCTGATGAATAACCCTGTATGAATCAAAAAATTTTACCTACCCATGAAACATCTTGAGGAGTTTGTGTGTACTTCTATAGCTACTTGTCCTTTATCTTGGTGTCATCTCCCATGTTGGTTTGAGTTAGAGTAATATGAACAAAATTGGTTTTTTCTGTTGTTATTGGCTCCCTTAATTAATCAAAACTTGCTTTGAAATGTCTGTCTAGTCTGTTGTGATTTTAAAAAGGCTTCTGCAAGGAAAGATTAGTCCTTTTTTGCAGACAAGGTTCTAAAACTCAGTTAATCAGATGTTCTGAAATTTCCTAAGCCTCTTGCAAAGGGTAGGCTGTTTTGAATAAAATGGAGAAACTGTAGTCTTTTGGTGTATTCAGTTTTGAATATTAAACTGAATTCTTAACATTTATCAATACTCCATATTATCTGGTAACTTCTTCCTGTAATCAGCTAGATTTCTTGCAGGCTATTCTTGTGATCTCCAACCAGAATTATCCTGTTATCTTCTCAAAGGTTCACCTGATTGACTGTGGTTTGAATTACAACCTCTTACTCTCTCTGAAAAACATGACAGTATATTGAAAGTTTTCGGTATAAATTTGGTTTTTACTTCTAGTTAACCTACATATAAATACATGCATTTTACGCAGTACAAATATTTACAAATACCTGAGCACAACTGAAGGAAGTTGAGCTTGCATACTGTAACTGGGTAAGCACTGGAGTCTGATTACTTCATAGAGCTGACTTCTGGGAGATAGCATGTGAGGAGCATTATCAAGGCTTTCCTGGCATTTTTCCTGTGCTTGAGCCTGGTAATATGCATCACTTATGTATGTCATCCTCAGTTACCCAGTGTTGACTTAATTCCTGTTTTCAATGTGATGAATTCTGGACATGTTCTGGAAATAAATATTTGAAGGAAGAAATTGAGAAGTATGAATAGTATCTGCAGTTAAGCTCATTTCTGAATGTTATAAATCACTATTTATTTAAGAGCTGAGAGGTTCAAAATCCCAAAAAAATGCTACAAGAAAGCTATTGTTTTCCCACTTTGTTTTACTATTTTAGGATGCCCATTTTTTAATACAACTGTCCTAATATCTATGAGACACTACAGATTGGACATTAGGAAAAAGTTCTTCATTGAGAGGGTGGTCTTCCCTGCAATAAACTCCCTGAGGAAGCGGTCACAGCATCAAAACTATCACAATGCAGAAGTGCCTGGAAGACACTGTTTGTTAGTCATATGGTTTACTTTGAGGTAGTCCTGTGAGGAGCAGTATTGCACTTCATGATGCTTATAGGTCCCTTTTAACTCTAGATATTCTGTGATAATTTGTGTCTAAGAAATGACTGAAGAAAACATGGGTTGCAGCTTAAATCAAGTTTTCAGTCATGGTAAAGACAGCCAAATTTCAACTGAAAGACATTGCAGAATATTTTTGAGTCATTCAGTTAAAATGTCTTGAGCTGAGACAGCAAAGGTTATGTGAATTTGAGTAGTAGGGTACTTCACACCAACTTAGTAGTTTGGATAGCT
>VXAU01000558.1:73382-105699 GCA_013399695.1 Formicarius rufipectus | reverse complement strand
TTTTTTTTTTTTAACCTGATAGTGTTAAGGACACACTGTCTTGCTCTTATGCACCTAAGACTCTGAGGTATTTTTACATGCAAACTTAGCCTTTCTTATGTACTTTGTCCATTACAGTTTTTACATATTTATTTTAATTGGAGTAACTTTGAAATAATTTCTTTTAAATGCAATTAAGGTGACTTTTGTTAATTAACAACACAAGTAACTTTGTTAAAATTCTAAATAAAATCAGAACAGGTTACATATTAAGGGAATTTCAGTGTTTCTTGATATGGAGTCTCCTTTAAATGTGCTTGTGCCTTAAGTGAGTAAGTTAACTTAAGTGAATCCTGTGCGTACTGTGTGTCCATTTGTTCTGTGACAAGTCTAAAAGCTAGGGAAGTGGTGATCCTCCCCACTTCTCTCTTCTACCAAGTGAGCAAGGTAGGATCTAATAATGTTCAATCTGTGATACCCATCCCTCCACCCAAGGCAATGTAATCTTAAATCAACCTTTGAAATCTTTACTTATTTTAACTTAATTAAACCTCCTCCTATAGTGCCAGTAGAGAGGGGTTGACATGGCCCTTAAATAAGAATGAAAATCCTCTCTCCCCCCCATGACTTCTCCCCATGTTGGACATGGGTCTCTGCAGTTGGACTGACGGCTTGCACAGCCTCCTTCAGCGTGGCCACCTCTCCAGAACCTTGGGGGACCAATTTTGCATTTGTTTGCATGTGCTTGCATTGCAGCAACTACTTTGATTTGGTCGACATCAGTTTAGGAAGGAGGCTGGTAAATAAAAAGCATCTTTATTAATGAGGGAAAAATGAAATTTAAATTTCTCCGTGTCAATCAGACTTGCATATGCTGATAAAATGCGGATCTGAGTCAACAGCGAAGAGAGGAGGGTATGTCTGTGCTAGATCAAATTTGCACCAGTATTGTCACAGGTATTGAAAATAGTATTATTTAAAGTACCAGAAATTACTTTTCAACACAGAAGAGACACTTGGAAATGACAATATCTCCATGGATGGTTCTTTCCACACAAAATTCTGTAGGAGAACCATTCAGAAGTGCCCTCAGGTCTCCTGTGGGATGGAAGAGGGAGTGACATATGCTGCTTAAGGTTAAGTTAAGGTGTAGTTTGACATCAGAAGTTTCACTGGCACTTCTTGGAGGAAAAATTGATAGAGATTCAGGTGCTTTCAAGTGATAAACATTCTTGACACTGCTGTACTTCATTTGCGAATGTTGTGATTCTGCGTAGGTATAATAACCTTATTGCAAAAAAATTAAAGCATGCCCTGTTTTATTTTGGGAGGGATGCCAACTTTGTTATGGAGCTATTAATTTTCTTCTGGTTTTTAAGAGCAGTCACAATTAGGTTTTGAAACTTTTCATTCTGTTTAGCTAATTATGACTAAATGCCTTTTCTTTTGTGGATTTTCCTGCTGTTGGACAAATGAGAAATGTACAGAAGAGAAAGAAACATAGAGTAATTAGTTAGTTACTTAGACCTTCAGAATCAAAACAAAGCCATCCCTTGTTTAAAAAAAAAAAAAAAAAAAAAAGAGAACAATTTGATCTGATTACTGGAGTTGAAAGTTCTGGAAGTGCTATAGTTGGAAAAAAATCATGGTTTTCCTCCTCTCTGTACTTCTGTAACTAGTGTTATGGAGAGGATTTGTATATGAAATTTTTTAGGAGATAATCCCCAACTGTATCGTAAATGGAAATGTCCAATAAAAACCATATGAAACAATGGAAAGTGAAGTAGTTTATTTGAAGAATACAGTCATGGTATTCAGTATTAGTGTATTCAGTAAGTTAAGAATATCATTAGATTTGCCATGTAATAAAAGTTGAGAGGAATACTGGAAAGAGAGGTGCTTGGACTCCTGATCAAGATTCTACAGTCAGTTTAATGGCTATGCTCTTGCTGAGTTGTTCCCATCTGTTTACACCTAGGATGAATTAGGATACTCGTTTCTGATCATTACCTATTTGATTAGAGAGCACTGGAATAAATTTTGTATTTTGCTAGTTGATAATGGTTTCTGAAGACCTCACTTCTGAAAGAGCTTTCATGGATTATGATTATTTAAATAGCTGTACTTTTTCTGTTTATATAACTGTTCCATTTCCACTGGATTAACAATCAAGTACTGATTCTGTTTTGCACCAGACAAAAGAGGAAAATCACATTCTCCATGTTAATCATAATGAAGTAAGACATAAATCTCTGAATATGTTTGGGAACATTTTAGCATAAATTCAAATATCATTATTGATTAGTTATAAAAATATAAATTAATATTAAATATTAATTAAAGTAAACCAATGCACTTCATACAGTAAAACTACAGAATAGTTTATTTTTCTCAATGTATCTTTGCTACTGATTAACATTTCACATATTCAAGTTTCAATTTGGGGTGTTTAAAATGAGACCTGCTGCGTTTATGGCATTAAATATTTTTAAATAGTGAATTGTAGCTACAGTTCCTTTTTATATTTTATTCCCCTTTCTAAATTGTCTAAGAAGTTGAAAGGGGATGGAAAGTAACTTAATCCAGCTATTTGGATAGGCCTTGTTCTTGTTTAGAAGTCCTTTCAGTACTCTTAGCAATTACTACTTTCCCCCAAACTCAAAATGTGTGTAAGTTCTTTTGAGATTATGAAAAAACAGTCAAATATCAGGTTTGACTGGTGCTTCACGTGAATTATTTCTAATTTGATTTTTTTTTTTTAATTTCTCATTTCAATTAGATATCAGGATTTTTTTTTAATTTAATTTTAATCAGGAAGGTGTATAAAGCTCCTTTGTGTTTTAATTTCTTTTCTAAAATGTGATTGAAGAATATGTTAGGCATCAGCAAACATAATCACTTGAAATGAAAACTGACAATTTTAGAACCAAAGTCTTCATTAATAAGACATGACTATATAGAAGAAGCATGATTAAAAATGCATTCTAGTGTAAAACAAAACAAAAAACCCCCCACCTTTTCTTACAGACCCTTCCTTCTTCTTATTAATAAGATAATTTTTCTGAGGACTAGGGGTAAATCCTAGTTAGGTACTGAGCAAAAAGTTGTCGCAAAATTTTTTGCACTTGAGCAATTTTTGTTTTTTAACTAAGAGTAGCACAAATTTCTCTTTTAATGAAATGAAGAACACTAGATTTTCCTCCATTGTGCAAGATCTACTCCTGTAATTACTAACACTTCATCTGTTGTCTTTTAATCAAATCACATAATTGGTAATCTCAGTTTTACCCAGTTACAGGATGCCTTGATAAGAATTCTTGTTACAGATAGAGCTGTGTAATTAGATTTGCAGATTGAGTGTTTGGAACTCAGACCACAGGAATATTGTTTTCAAAATCTGGGTCAGAATCTTGGAGAAACCATAAAAGAGAATCCTTAAGTGTTCCCTCCAAGCTTTAGCCTGCATTATTTGAGTAAATGATGAATAGGTAGAGTATGGAAACATGGAAATGATAAGAAGTGATAGAATGTTTTGCTAAAAAATATTGTTGCCTCTTCACCATATATTTTTTTGAAGTGAACAAGCTAAGGGATAATGTGCTGCAGTTTTAATGTTGTTTGAGGGAGGAGAAAGTTTAGTATCCTAATTCCTTATTAGTCGAATCATCCTTTCACTTAAAACTGTGTTTAGCAATTACATATAAATATAGCTTATGATGGGAATCATAAATGTGAGAGGAGATGTTTGATGTTGTTTACAGAGAAGTATGGTGCTTCTGTTACTGCATTTATGTTGTGTATATATTTACGAGTATGTGGTGCAGTTAACATCTTTCAATGGTTTTACAGAAGTCTATTTCCTCTTCATCTCTTAAGGAGTAATAGAAGGTCTAACTTCACATCTGCTACCCTGTATTAACTGTGCACTCTCACTAATGCTCTTATAAATGGCCTTGAAGTTATGTTAGCTTTCTGAAAAATGATTTGGTTCATAGTATCAATCAAAAAAGCAAATTAAATACTAGGAAACATTATTGAGGAAAAGATTGACAATACAAGAGTCATTTTTATGAAACCCTATAAATTATGTGTCTGTATTTTGAATGTTGTATGAAGTTCTAGTGATTTCCAGTCTCAAAAGAATATAGTAGAAGTAACAAATAGTACGAAGGGTAAGAAGGGTGCTTAAACATGGATTTCAGATAAGGAGTGACTTAACTAAGTAGGATCGTCCAGCTTGGAAAAGAGTTGACCAAGTGCATTTGAGAGAGAGGTGAATAAAGGGAATAATGGAATAGAAAATACCCAGTTTCTGCTTTTCAAAATGCAAGTAAAGGACTGAAATTACATAATCCTGTAGCAGATGTATAAGAAGATATTTTTGCACAAATCATAGGGGAAATGTGTGACTCATTAACTCATTACAATTGACTGTAAAGGATCTAAAAAGCTAGGAGTTCAGAAACTAATCAGAGAAATTAATGGAAGAAAGTCCATTGGCTTATTGAAACACAGATGTTATTTCTGGAACAAGAAATTCCCATGTCACAAGTACTGGGAGATTAGGATGCTATAATGGAGGTAATTCAGTATATGACTATGCTGTTTTTGCACTTCATTCATATACTTGGCCTTTCATCACTGAGTTTCTAATGCTGAAATACTTTTATGTAATGAAGATTCAACAAACTTCTTATATAAGAGAAACTATGACCACTGCTAAATTGTTTCTTATGCTTATTTATCTCTCTTCCAGTTTCCTCCTTTAAAATTATCCTTTGTGGTTAGAGTTGCATTATTGTCATCTCAGATTCTGCTGTACAATAATTCTGGCCTTTTTTCCTGCCTGTGTTATCTTCTGTACGTTAAAGAGATTTCAGTGGATGAAGAGCTGCCTAATAAATTAAAAATAGGGGGAGAGGCAATTAGGATGCACTTACGGTTTTGTAAAACAGCTTACTGTGGTCTGTGTGGTCCTTTAGTGATTGAGGGTTTAGGTTTTATTGCTGCACAAAGAAAGTCTTAAATCATTAAGGACAACTAAAACCCTGTAGGAATCCAGTCACAAACTAGAACAATTATCTTACACTATCTGAGAGTTATTTAGAGAAGAAGAGGGGACAAATATTGACAAATCTGATTAAAAAAAAATAACCAAAAACCAACTAAGTCTTATAAATCTTAGTATCAGCAATTGCCTTTTAACCAAGGGGAATTTCTTGTAAGGACATGATAAAAATAAATTGGATTAGAGAAGTTTTAAGAGTTTTTAAAGCACAGTTGCTGTACTTTATCTTGTGCACTTTTGAGGACCGAAAAAATATAACAAAGATTATAATTTCTCTTCATTTTCTTGAAAAAAACCCCAACCATTAAATTGTATGAACTGTTTTTGCTTGAGGATTCAGTTGATTATGATGACTTAGCAATCTTCAGGCTACCAAAACCGGTAAGTCACAGGAGATTTATGGCCATTGTTAGGGAATCTGGCTGTTGATTTTCCCAACTTTCAGATCTTAAATTCATATATATGTGTAATGGGATGGTATTCAGCATTTTTTTCACCTACTAAACAGCAGTATGCTGTTGCAAATTATTGTATTTACCGAGAAAGTATTAGTGGGTTGTGTACTAACTAATTACATTTAGAAGGGTTTTGTTAGTTATAAATTAAAATTTATATGACAAAATGGAGTTATCAAGGGAACAAAGTAAGCTTTGAGGTAAAACTGTGCTTATTATACATTTGACTGTGCTTATTTGTAAAATACAGTCAATGGGCATTTCAGTCTTAACAAGAATTAGGTAGATTCTACAGGAAATCTTTGCTCAACTCCATTAAGTTGCTTATAATAGGTATTTTTTTATTTGCTGCAATCTACATATCTTTGTAATGGGGGAAATACTGTTTGGCATGTCCTCATTTACTGTTGGTTCTCTTTTACCTACTTTTGTCACATGTAGAGAATTAAATGGAACTATATCACATGTCCAACATTATTCTATAATCACTAAAGGGTCACTGTACAGAGGTGGGTGAGGACTTTTCCCTGTGCTAAACACTGGATTCTTTTCTCCTGTGTTAACTTTTGTGGGGAAGAGGGCTGTTTGGTAAGCTGCTAATGCTTTTGGCACTTACTTAAAAAGGGAGGACTGATGAAAATGGCCATGTTGAAACTGAACGTTGAGTTTCACAAGTTGGTGATGAGCACTGCCATTTGAAAGTTTCCAAATATTGATACCAACTCACAATGTTACTAGATGTCTCAAAATTATTGATGTAAGCAAGCAGCAGGATGTTGAGAATTAAGGACAATTTTCTTCTCATTAGGTCCCTGCTTTTCAGCAACATGAAGTTGAGAGTAAGAATACTGCTGTGCACCTCACACTTGAGTGGTGTTTGAGATTGTTTATACCTGGCATTGTATCTTGCCTGGGCTATCAGTCTACCATTAGTCATTAATGTGACATGTATAGGTGCAGTTGGAAAATGTCACTGTCTTAACTAAATTCATTGGAATTGTTTTGGTTTTAAATATTGCATATCCATGATTTATAGTTCCTAGGATTTTTCACAGTTTTAGAGTGTTTTGTGACAACAGGGGAATGAAACATTCCAAAATGAAAGCAGTTAAATGCCCTCAAGAAACCCAAAACTTAAGAGAAAAGTGAACATGAGAATGGGACACTTTAAAAATGGTTTATATAATTTTATAAGTTCAAGTAGGTAATAGATAACTTAATGAGAGAAATAGAAGTAATTCCTCTTCTTACCAAACAACAGTGCAGTGGTATAATAAAAGCAAGCTGGGTTTATGGCAACTGATATTTAGCACAGGAAGTGACTTGCATATGTTGGTACCTGGTAGGGCTCCATAATACTGAGAAAAAAGCAGGCAGTGCCAGCAGAGAGCAACTGCTTTGCTTCTCTGTGTGGACCTCAGGGGAAAGAAGGGAAGTAAGAGAGCCTGCAGGCTATTTGTTTCAGATTTATAGGCTAAAGGTCAATATATGATGGTTGGTGAGAAGAAGACAGTGGGCTAGGTACATGGGTTAGTGGGATCTGTCCTAATAGTGTGTGACTATTTTCATGATCTTAGCCCAGGTATGTAGGTACCACTTACAGCATAATCCTTATGATCAACATCTGTTTTACTTATCTACTTGTTGTGTCCTTGGTGTGCCTGGGAACAGTCCTACAGATTACTCTGAAATAAACCCTGTCATTTTCCAAAACTAAAATTCTGTTGGCTATATTGTTGCAATTTATTCTAGTCACAGAATGCATCTGTGCATACAAAAATAAAAATTGGTTTGACAAATACACTTGAGTAAGAACAAATGAATAAAACAAACCCAAAAAACCCAAACCCAGTTGTTTTGATTTACTGGCATCTTCTGTTGACTAAAATCATCTTTTAGTATTTATTGGAAATACATTCTGTTTGCTTCTGTAAGTGAAACTGGGGAAACAGGACTGTGTAAGTTCTGGGAATTTTCAGTTGTTTCCTTTGAAAAACAGACATTACTATCTGTACAGATATTTTGTGCAATACTGTTTGTTGTGCAATTCAAATTAGATTTAAACCAATGTGCGGTTATTGAAAGTTTAATGTTTCTAAGTCTCTCCATGATTCTGATAACTATGTTAAACCTCTGCAAAGTTTGCTTTACAGAGATTATTGAAATTAGAAAACCCCCCAAAAAGCTGCATATAGTTTGTGACTTGAAAAATAATTAAATTATGCTGATGGCCCATTACATTTGCCTGTGCAGGTGTGTAGTCGTATTAGTGGAAGAGACTGGAAGAGGTACAGAAGTAGCTGCCAGAAACATTTATTTTTTCAGAGTACATTTGGTTTGTGACTTTGGCAACTCTCAGTTATTTCAATTTCTTTTTCTTTTCTCCTGGCAAACTTAATCTGCTTCATTTTATTTATGGAAGTCAACTGTCAATAACTTTTTCTGAAGTAAGGAGGTCCCTTATCTAACAGACTGGTCTGTGTTTGATTACGTCAAATAGCACAGTTTCTATTATTATATGGATTGTGGGGGTTTTTTTGTTTGTTTGTGGGTTTTTGTGTTTTTTGTTTGGTTGGTTTTTTTGTTTGTGGGTTTTTGTTTTGTTTTGGTGTTGTTCTTGTTTTGTTTTGTTTTTTTAGGTTTGATTTTTTTTTTCCTTTTCTCTCTTAAGTCTCTGTGATACTTAAAAAATGGTCGGACGTTGTCAAGTATATGCTTGAAAAAGCAGGCAAGATGAGGATTTGAAATTTTCTCCTAGCAAACTATTAAGTCAGTCTATTATCTAAGTTATACAGACTTTTGGTCTATCTTAGTGTAATGATACTTGTCTCAGTAAATCATATGTATACTTGGCTACAGTTGATCTACCACTGTTTCTGATGCTTTGTTTTAATGCACACTTGCATTAATATTGGTGTGCTGGGTGTGGTATAGCAGTGTACCCATAATTCTAATTTTATGGTATTCTAAAAGTACCTGTACAATATATTTCTCTTGCTTTGACTTNCCCCGCATTGAAACATCTCTGGTATTTTATTTATTTAATTTCTATTTGATATTTATATTATCAGAGGAGTGAGTTAATAAAACTCAACTAGTCTGATCTGGATCCTTGTGGTTTATATACATTATCACAATTGTAATATACTGCATTACTACAGAATTCCTACTGTAACAAATATAGTTCAGATCATGCCTGGATGTTGTGCTCTTTGTAAACTTAAATAATAGATTGTCATTTCCATCCATCAGAGTTTGGGAGATTTATTTTTTACCATGAAATTTCAGCCAAATAATTTTAACTCCTCATCATAATAAAATAAAATAAAAAAGACACTATTCACACTTTAGTACGTTGGACAGGTTTTCTGAGTTGCACAACAAAATGATTTTTTTTACCTTTTTTTGCACCAAAGCAGCTTATGATACTAAGAATCAATGAAGAGAGTCTCAAGACACATGGGACTCAGTTCAAATATATTCAAAGATATTTTTGTCTCTTAGGTTTCGTTCCTTTAAGGGAGTTTGTTTGGAGCAGTATGATGAAGTGCCTTAATGATACTATTGTCTTTACTTCAACATTACCATTATCATTATCATTAGATAAGCATTGACAACTGCTATTTTTCAGGGATTATCATATAAGAAAACATTTCTTTTGGGACTTAGGGAGTACTGGAACTGTAGGACTGTACTAAATGGGTCTTGACAGATGTATGCCTTGTGTCTATTACAATCTATAGTTGCAAATTCTAACACCCTCTACAGGTTTGCAGATGACATGAAGCTGAGCAGTACAGTTGACACAAGTACAGGATGCCATCCAGAGGGACCTGGACAAACTTGAGGAGTGACCTCATGAGAACCACAATTCTAACTACAAGGTGCTGCACCTGGATCAGGGCAATCCCAGACCTGAGCACAGACTGGGGGAGGAAGTCATTGAGAGGAGCCCTGCGGATTAGGACTTTGGGGATCTTATGGATGAAAAACTGGACATGAGCCAACAGTGTGTGCTCACAGCCCAGAAAGCAAACCACATCCTGATTTGTGCTGAAAGGGGTGGCTAGCAGGTCCAAGGTGGTGATTCTACCGCTGTGAGACTCTACCTGGAGTGTTTTGTCCAAGTCTGGGGTCCTCAACACAAGAAAAACATGGATCTGTTGAAGCAGGTCCAGAGGCTGATCACAGGGCTGGAGTACCTCTCCTGCAGTGGCAGTGTGAGAGAGCAGGGGTTGTTCAGCCTGAAGAAAACTTCAGGGAGGCCTTCGAGGCCTTCCTTAAGGAGGCTTATAAAAGGAGGGAGAAAGCCTTTTTGTACAGACAAATAGTGACAGGACAAAGGGCAGCGGGTTTAAACTGAAAGAGGGCAGATTTAGGTTATATGTTAGGAAGAAATTCTTTACTGTGAGGGCAGTTAGGCACTGGAACAGGTTGCCCAGAGAGAATGTGAATGCCCGATCCCTGGAAGTGTCAGAGGCCAGACTGGACGGAGTCCTGAGGAAGTGGAGCCCTTGTCTCTTGGATGGTATTCCTGCCCATGGCAGGAGGGTTGAAACCAGGTGATCTTTAAGATCCCTTTCAACCCAAACTATTCTGTGATTCTGTGTGCTTTTTTTTGGAAAGCCCACCAAAGATGTAGGTTCATGCCCTCTTTAAAAAACACATTTGAACTCCTTTTTGCCAGCTTTGACATGTGAAACTGCAGGATGACTATTTAGATAACTATATATTTTTTAAATAAAGCATCCATAGTACCTAATAAACCTATGTATAATGTTTTTCCAACATAGATTCCATTTGACAGTTGCAAACTTTGTCCATTTATTGTACAAAATCTTACTGCTGGTGCCAGCAATCTTACTTAGAACTGTCTTCACAGAAATTAAAGGAAGGTAGACAGCTCCTCAGTAATTTTTACTGTCTCTTCTTGGTTTATGTCCCAAGACAATGTCCTGAGGCAGGTAACAATGACAACAGGAGGGCATTGGTAAGTGCAAAGTTAATCTCCATTGCTTATAGTCTTTGTTCTTTCACAATGAATGTTATCTCCCAAGCATTTAAAATAATGTTTTATCATTTCTCCTCATGATTGGAAACTATGATCTAAAATTAAAAAATAAAAGATATGTCAAAATTACTGACTTAGGAAAGTGACTGTGAGGTGGGAGAGAGCATGATAAAATGTTCTTCCAGTGTAATAGTGTTGTGAATTGCAGGCTTGTTTGAAAGGGGGAATAAAGAGGCTTTATAGTGTACTCAGGGAATTTGAATTTTTAAAGGTCTAAGGTAAACACTGAACTGTGATCTTTAGGAAGAACTCGGTGGTGGAGGGGAATGCTCAAGGTTAGTTAGTTGGGTTCCTACTCTTAATGAGCAAAGCTTGCTGCACTGGATTATGCTTTGACACTATGTAACTTGCAGGTTTTTCCTTTGGCCCTAACGGGTGACAGTGTGTGAAGTAAATTCAGGGTCAAGTGCTAGAAGTTTTAAACATTGTGGAGTGCTCCTAGACAGCAAATAAGCTCTCGCTACCTTTGCTGCTCTCTCTTTCTCTCTCTCTCACACACACACACACCAGCACAATGAGGGAAAGAACCAGAAGAGCAAAAGCAAGAAAAAAATACATGGGTTGAGATAAAGACTGTTTAATAAGTGTGGTGCAGACACAGTCACTTGCCAACTCCCATAACCAGATTGATGCATGGCCAGTCTTTGTAAAATGCATAGTTTGGAAAGACTACCCACAGAGTTCTTGCTGAGCATGATGGTGTGGGGATATGCCTTTGGTTAGGCAGGATCAGCTGTCCTGGCTGTGTCCCCTTCCGACCTGTTGCCCTCCCCCATGCTGCTTGCTGGGAGGTTAGAGTGAGAAACAGGCAACCTTGACACTGTGTAGGCTCTGCTCAGCGATAGTTAAAATACTGGTGTGTTATTAGCACTGTGTTTTAGTCACAAACTAAAACACAGCACCATATGGGCAGTACAGAAACCTACAGCAGTATCCTCCTCCCCAAAAGAAAATGTAAGAAGTTAAAGGTAAATCACTGAGATATTTTTAAGCTTGTATAATAACAAGCTCATTCTTGAAAGTACTGAAAGCTGAACATGTTACTTCATTCATATTGTCTCGGCAAGTATAAAGGACATTTAAATTAATTTCTCAGATTACTTTAAAATTGTCAATAAACTTACTAGGTAGCATTCCGTTAGTGACACACTGCTGGGTGCATGCTGTACATTATTCAGGGAAAAATTGTTTTGGAAGCTAAAATGAATAAAGGTTTTTTTAAAAGGGGTATGGTAATATGCAGAATTACATCCTGTTCTAGTGATTCATGTAAGAATCAGTCTTTTTAGTGCTGTCATTTACTTATAAACCATACTGTGAGCACACTGAATAAGATTTGTATGACATAACTTTAGATATGCCTATCTGAACTAGTTGTCCTTTTATAGTCAGTTTAATATATATATATATTATAGTCAAAGTACTACATTCCCAGAGAAAGATTTATGTCATCCTGATGTTGCATCTAAAACTAGTGAGATGAATCACTTCCCTAAAGCAGCTTTTACTTTCCAATGATGGTAAAGAGAATTTTAAAAATTAGCCCAGATACACATATCTGTAATTCAGATCTCTAGAGACCTCTGTTCACCACTCAAGCATTTAAAAGTGAAAAATACCTGCCTAAGATTTAAGACTTTTTTTACCTTTTATTTTCTCTGTAGTTATATTGGTAGGTTAACAAATGTTGTATCTGTAACTGAACAGTTATATTTATGGCATTTAACATTTTAAATGCTTTTACCTGAAGAAATCTTTGATGCAGCTGAAGAAGAATCTTCCTAAAAATCTGAATTGTTTAGTGATTTAATGATTTAGCTAATGACCAGAAAATAGTGACTTGTTTGTTTGTTTGTTTTGTTTTTGTTTTTCCTGCCTGGATCCACTACTGCTTTTCTCAGACTGCTGTTTTAATGCTTAATCTGGATGCCTGCCTTTATAAAAGAAGCAGTAGCAGTCTGATTCCACATATTTTGAACTGGTTCTTAAATCAGTTCTGTGTTGTTTTGTAGCAAAGACACTCCAGTTTTGACAAAAATTATTCTTCCATGTTATATGACAACTTTTGTTATCAAGGATAAAAGGTTTACTAATTTTCTCTTCAAAGCAATGAGTTGATTTTATGGGATTTTCACTTCTATTCTTGCAGTTCATTTCCAGCTCCTTTCCTGTGGAAATGTGTGCCAAATGCCAAGTCAGCTGTTTTGCAATGCCTGAAAAGATAGATGAACATCAGGGAGAGGAGGAGAATAATTTTGTTTCCAAACTGCTTATCTCCTATACCTACAAGGAAAGATTGTTTATTCTATTTGTATGTGTGTATGTTTGAACCTTCAGTCCAAAACAGATGAGGATTCTTGTCATGTTGACTGCCCTCATTTATTTTTACCTTCAGACAAGGCAGAGCAAATGTGATAGTAGTTAGGAGAGAGAAGCGTCTTGTGTTCAGATTGGGCCTGGATGCTGTTGTGACTGTAGTAATTATACTATTGTGATAATTCAGTTTTTCAGTGGCACTGTCTGTCTAGTATTCTGGAATTCATATTCTTGATTTTTTGTTTAAATAAATGTAGATAGGATTCAAACTTAAAGGAAGCTAGAAAGCAGTGTTTCTTTGACAGCAATGAACCCTGGAGTGGTCAGGCAGTTGAATTAGGTGATTGTGCTTGGTCTCACACCTGAAATATTCTGTTCTCTGTTAATTTTAGTCCATTCTTCAGAACTTGATTTGAAGAATCTGATACTAAATAATTCAGGTGTTGGAAGTTAAGTAAACAATTTAATTGTAGATGTTCAGCAGCACATATTGTACTCCATTTCAAGAACTGATATGAATATACTATCAGAGATACGTAGACAAATTCTCTGTTTTAAGGGAGCATTTCTTCTCTGTTTTAGATCAAAACAGCATGAAAACCCAGCCTAAGTTCTGCATAGATGTGACAGTTTAGGAAGAAACACTTCTATTGCACAGCATAATGAATGGCAGAAAGTTACCGAAAAGTGGTCACTGTGTTCACAAAAATGGAGATTTTGAGTAGAGCAGCTGCATTCAAGAATGGTGGTGTAGGTTAAGGCAGGTTCTTGGAGCAATTTGCAAGGAGTGTCAAGCTGTCATTGTAAACAACCTCAGGATAGGGAATATAGTCTAATTTGTTTATTACTGCCATTACAGTACTACTTTGTGAGGAGTTACGTTTATTGTCCACAGGCATCATGACTTGAAATCATGATTTGAACAGTAGTTTGCTGCTTTGTTTCTTACAGCCATGCTGTGAAAGATGCAGAATAGTTAAAAAGTGATACATGAGCTTGACAAAGTACAAGCTCAGTATTTCAGGATACTTAATCACAGTGAAAGCATGGTCTTTACTGAATATTAAATATTCCTTTGAAGAATGCAAAGACTGAGTGTTCGAAATAAGAAAAAAGATTGTATTTGAGTTCCATGATGGAAAGAACACTGATTTATGATGCTGTATACTGGCTCCTATAAGGATGTCTATCTATGTGTTCATCTTGTACTCCAGCTGAAATTTGTCATATTAGAGAGGTCTTCCATATGCTGTATTAAAAATAAGTTGCTTCATGGCAGTAGGATATACCTTTAGGTATATTTTATGGCATCCACAGTTGTACCCAACTTACAAATTTGCAAATTCATTATGAGTTTTTAGTTGCTTACAGACAGTTTTTAATGTGGCATGATTATTTAAAGTAGCACCCACAGGGACTTCAAGATCTCTCTGGCTGATCATATCAGGTTTGTGAGCCTGTCATTCTGTACACGAGTAAAACTATAATAATATGGTACTAGTTGGCATTTACTAATTTTGAATTTTTATGCATGGTTGCCTGGTCAGTTGATATCAGAAGAATCTTGGCATCTCTCAGTAGTTGGTGGTTTTTAATTACATTAAATGATTTCTGGCTCTTCAGCAAACCATCATTTCATTCATATTAACACATTATGATCTCACTGTTACTGTGGGTTTCGAATTATCACCTCCCCATATTGTGAAGACTAGGTATTTCTCTTTACCTACTGTCTCGCTTGGGAAATGCAGGTGCAGAAATGTAGCTAGAGGATATGGTTTAGTAGTGAATTTTCTACTTTTATTGGCTAAATTGCATTTGATTGTGCACATTTAAAGCAGCGTTTGTTGCTTTTTATTCCTTGTTGGATACAATTTAACCATGTTCATTATATGGTATATTGGTATATATGGTATATTATATACTCCATTTTTGTTTAAATTTTCCTGGTTATTTTAGACTTCTTTTACCATGACTGTTAATAATTTTAATTCATGACAATTTTTAAGATGACTACTTTAAAGAAGTTACGCTCCCCACCTTCCTGAATTTTTGCCTTCATCATCGATTAGTTCATTAATTTGTTTCTGTTAAGTAAGTTGATTTTAGTGATAATTATGGTCATTGTCAGTGGCTGAAATATTGCTTAAACTGCAGTTAGGGGCAAATAGGTACATTTTAATGTTTTCTTTGATGAAATAAGCATTCAATCTGAGATTATAGATCTCTACCAAATGGACACATATCCTACTGTAGCCCAGTAAAAGATTCTCCATAAACCCATTCTTTTTAGCATTCAGGGGTTTTTTTGATGCAAGTTTGCTGAGATGCTTTATAAAGATAGACAGATTGTTTTTAATAGTACTGAAATACCCTATCACTTCAGAAAGTCCATTTCAGTATTTTAAATGTTATATATTAGTATGTTGTTTTACATTAGAAAGCAAATACAGTTTGAATTATTTTAGTCTGTAATGAATTATTTACATCTCTTTTATTCATTCTGTGTTAGTTTATTAATTTAAATTAGGAAGAGTTTTACAATGAATAGTGTTTGAGGAAATGCAATCAGTTTGTATTGCACCTCTTTTTTCCAACTGAGGCATACTAGATTTTTCTTTCTTTTTTTTTTTTTTTTTTAAGTCCATGTTATTAAAAACAAATGGTGGAATTCATCTCGCCTATATTAAGTATCTGAAAGTCGTATACCTAAATATTAACACAGAATAGTTGAGATTGAAACAGAAGTCTGGAGCTTCTCTTATCCAACCCTCCTGCAAAAACAGGGCCAATTAGAGCTGATTGTCCAGATCTGTGACCAGATGGCTTTTGAATGTATCCAGTGTTGAAGACTCCACAAATACAATTTTTCATCCTATTTTTTTCTCCATGGAAAGAAATGAAATAAAGTAGACACTTCCAGAAAGTGCTTAGTTTCATCTGAGGATAAGCATTGAGGAGAATTCAACTGAATGTCTTCTACAGGTGCCAGTTTTACCTCTGTGTTTTTAACATAATCTCAGAGAGGCTTATCTAGGTGAAGAGATATCTGGGTTGTCGCATTTTCAGGTTGCTGATGAAGTATGCACCAGTTGTGGTGTTTTCATAGATAGAACTTCACCTGAGTTTCTGGAGAATAAAAACTCTGTTAATCTATTTCATGATTCTAAAGAATGACCACAGAAATCTTGTTCTTCTAATATTGATGATTTTTTTTGCCTTCCCTTGGTACATGTTATTTGTTTACCAAATATGCAAATATATGATATGCAGTCACAAGTTTTAAATTACAGTACTAATTATAATTAGGTTAAGAGTTTTATTTGAATGTAATTAAATGTCTCAGGAGAACTAAGGATATAGTTTATATATTCAGCATATTAGAAGCTTTTATGTTAAAATATTATAAATTGTTTATTAGCAATTAATTGATAGAGAAAAAGTAATTTGAAAGTGAATTAAAAGTATGAATTAGGGTAGGAGGAAAAACTAGTCCTTGCTTACTTGTATTAATTCTGTCTGAAGATTGAGTCTGAAAGAAGTCTTTGAATATTTGGATGGGTTTAGCTGTCAAAAAGAAGTATAGTATTTCAACTTGGTTCCTTTTTGGAGTTTTAATTTGGTGGCAATACTGACTGCTTTTAAATAGGCCATAGAATTGCCTTCTATTAAAGGTGACTGCTGAAATTATGCACTTATAAGAGATTAATTCTTTGTATATCTTTAATTGAAAACATGCTAATGCAATTTTAATTCTATAAATTCATGAAGCAAACAGAAAAGAATGTTTTAGAATTATTTTAGGATTAATTTATTCTGTTATTTTGTATAATATATTTGCAGTTACTGAAATGGCTGTTACTGACAGGCTGAGAGAGTGGGTTTGTTCAGCCTGGAGAAGAGAAGGCTTCAGGGACACCTTATAGCACCTTCTAGAACCTAAAGAGGACCTGCAGGAGAGCTAGAGAGGGACTTTGTGCAAGGGCATATAGTGATAGAATGAGAGGGGGAAATGGCCTTAAACTGGAAAGTGGGTAAGTTTAGACTAGATGTTAGAGAAAAACTCTTCACTACAAGGGTGGTGAACTGGAACAGGTTGCCCGGAGAGGTTGTGGACTCTGCATGCCTGGAGATGTTCAAGACAAGGTTGGATGGGACTGTGAGTAACCTGGTCTAGTGGGAGGTTCCCTGCCCAAGGTAGCAGGTTTTGAACTACATGAGCTTTAAGTTCCCTTTCACCCCAAATTATTCTGTGAATTTTAGTATTTGTGCTTTTCAAAATTCTTCCAAGTTACTAGGATAAAATAGGATGGATGAGAATCAAGCTTTGCTTCCTTAAAAATTGAAAGAAGTTTTGGCCTTTAAAGGGGGATTTTTAAAAAAACTAATCTTCATATTCATCTCAGTAGGGTGTTTTAAGTTTAGCTTTTTTAAATTACAACAAGTAACTGATCAAAATTTTTGAATTCCATTCCTGCAGATACACTTGGTCTTCACTGTATCTTCTTTTGCTGGTTTTTTGTTTGTTTGTTTGTTTGTGTTTTGGTTTGTGTTTTTTGGGTTTTATTTGTTTTTGTTTATTTGGTTGGTTGGTTGTGTGTGGTTTTTGTTTTGTTTGGTTGGGGTTTTTTTTGTTTTGTTTGTTTGTTTTTTCTTGTATCCCCTTGCTCCTAATACAGGCCTGTTAATTGGGCTATTTAATTGGAGCTCAGGATTCTGGACAGTGTTTTGCAAACACCTGGATGGATGGGAGTCAGATTGAGTGCTTGCTCCTCTTCTAGTGCAGCCTCTCCACCAGCAGTAGGTTTTCTTGACCACACAGTGAGCTAATTTGCAGTATAATTATGCAGGTTTTCTATGTCTGTGTTCGTCCAGAGCAGGTCACTGATTCTTTCTCTGGGCATGAGTGTTTGGGTGGGACAATGAAAAGGGCAGTAAGGTCTTGCAAGCACATAACTAAGGACAAATGTTGACTTAGTTCTGGAGAAAAAGTGAAGTTATTTTTAGTGCCTTTTTATTTCTGAGTAGGCAAATTTCAGAGAACGGTAGAGAAACCTCACTTGCTTTTGAGCTTTTTGGTTTCTTCACTACATCTGCCTGGGCCAGGCTACCATTTCAAATACTTTGTAGGAAGCAGTATTTCTAATAAATTTTCATCTGATTTTATTGAAATGTTGTATTCAGTACTGTGACCAAATTGAATGCCGTATTTAATTGTATTAGTGTATATATTTTTTTTACAAGCTGTGTTTTGTATAGCATACTTGTTAATCCACTCTAAGAGAGCATAACTGTGAATTTCTTGTATCAGAATGACCTCTATCATCATGCAAAACATGTTCTTTATTGGTCACAATGAAGGTATGGACTAAACTGTATAAGGTATACAATAAACTATGTATTTCATAAAGTAATACTGTTCTTGTTTTCTTTTTCAGCTGGTTGGTGGCGAATTTGATCTAGAGATGAACTTTATAATCCAGGATGCAGAGAGCATCACATGCATGTCAGAGCTTTTGGAGCACTGTGATGTAACGTGCCAAGCAGAAATCTGGAGTATGTTCACAGCAATTCTACGTAAAAGTGTGCGTAACTTACAGACTAGCACAGAAGTTGGCTTGATTGAACAGGTGCTGCTGAAGATGAGTACTGTGGACGACATGATTGCAGGTAAAGAATTGCCAGCTGATAAAATATTATTGCATTCTTGAACTGCCGATGTTTTCTGATTATGAAAAGGTGTGGGATGTCTTGGCTTTTACTTAAAGTGATATTTTGGTCTGTAGTGCTGTTGAGTCAGAAGTACTGTTTTGTCAGTTTCAGGAAAATCCCAAAAGTATATTCTTAGTCTGAAATATATGTAGATACGTTTTTTAAAATAACTGCCTGTTAATTCATCTCAGAAGATGTTCTCTTAGTGATAAAAGCCCCAGTTTTTAACATAATTATAAGCAATACAGTTTGACTTTCTAACTACAAGGTAATATTTTGGTTTTTAAGTGCATTGATAACTTTTATTTTATTCAATGTAAAAATTGTTATGATCGGTTTTAAACATAACCTCATCTGACAGCATATCAGAAATTATTCATAGGTTGAATGCTGGACATATGAATTATGTTAAACAGTCAATAATGTATGACTGCGATTACTAGCATATTTCTAATTTTTTATACTTGTGAGCTTTAACACCCTATAATTTTTTGCAGCATTAAAAAAAAATAGCATACATTGTTTGCTTACTGAAAATAAGTGATGAAGTTACTACACAGCTAATGTTTTCAGAGTATGTTTGAAACAGTTTGTTATTCCATACTACATCTTCTCAGTAACAAGGTACAGATTGTAATCCTGCATTACTTGGTAAGAATGGCAGGGTTGGCTGTCATATTTAAATATGGCAGCTGAAGAGGTACATATGATTATTACTTATTTTCCTTGATAGAGAATTTAGTTAGTCTGAAGTATAACAGACCAATAGATTCACAAATGATGGGTTTTCACCAAGCAAGTTTTGTTTTGCATTACTTGTAAATATGTCAGGATAGTGTAAGTGTGAAGACACTCTTTAATTCCATTTTAACTATAACACATTATTCCATGGGAACACATATTTCTATCTTGAAGTTTTTCAGGTTTCACTCATGGAACTAATGTTCTTACAGGAGTAATCATACCAATAAAATTTGTCCAATCTGAGCTCCCCTAAGTTGTACTTCAGTACAGGGCATATAGGATTGTAATGATGTCTCCCTTAGCAAGAATTTTTAAAAAAATAGCTAATTGTAGAAGTCAGAAATCAAGAGCATGGGATCTGATTTTCATGAGCGTTTGGGAATTGAAAAATCACTCTGAATTTGTGAATATTAATATGTCAGGGGTAGTACTTTAAAAAACAAACAAACAAAAACCCAAAACAAACAAAAAACCAAACAAAACCAACCAAACAAAAACCCCAAAACAAAACAAAACAAAAAACCCTAATGAATCCTCTACCTCATTAGTCTACTTTTCTGAGGGTGGTCACAGAGACCTTCTGTAGAAAAAGCATCAGTAAGCTTGCTCTTCAGTTTGCTTACATGGACAAAGGGAGCACATATTTAATTTGAAATAAAAACTGAAAATTTGACTTCTGATGAAATTTTAGATCTGCACTGTGTTTCAAATTATAACAATAATCTATTGTGAGCAAGGGTTGAAGTGAATCACAGTTTGTAGGGTCTATCTCTGATAATTAAATAGATGAGAGTGAGTTTTTTGAGAATTTTTCTGAGCAAGACATGGAAGCAACCAAATTAATCATTTTGCTTTTATGTCTTAATTTCTGGAAGCAGCTCACCACCTTTTATACATGGAAACAGTGTTGGTAATAAGTCAGAAGTAACTAATATGGTGCTTGATGACAAAATTAACAACAACTAATACAGTATCTATGTTCCCTAACCTGCTAGGCAGATGTTGAGGTCATATATGACACAAGACGACTGTATGACATTGGTCCAAATATTTCTATGAACTTTGCAAACCCAGGGAATAAAAACAAAATTCATCCCAAAATTATTTTCAACATTGAAGGAGGATGTTTGAATTAGAGCAGTGTTAGTTTTTACTTTTAGAAAGTTAGTACCGCTTTCTTCTCAAAACAATTGCGAATCCTCTGTCAGCCCAATGTTTTGAGGTTAGCTTTTATCCTCTGTAAAGGATACAGGTTTTCTGGGATTTTTTATTTTGTTTTCTGGGAGTTGCTTGTTTGTTTTTAGGTCATCTTGCTTGTACCTTTGTGAAACACTGTGATTAGACCTAGATAGGGTTTAAATAGACAAGACAGGCATAATCTCTGTTTTATGTTTTGACGGCATGCTTTCAGGACCAGTGTAAGTCTGAAGACACTCTTCTCTGGTTTTATGAAAGCAAATAAACATACCCAATCTTTTGCAGTGAGAAGAACTTGTCTGTCTATTTAGATGTCAGATTCATGAGATTTAAATGTCTCGCTTCATGTGGATTTACAGGTTCTATGGTCAAGAATAAACCCTAATCATTTTCAAAGTATCAGTTGCAATCCAGATGGGCTCATTGCCATTTGTATTTCAAGTTGCTTTCCAGAAGCATAATCTGTCAGAAGTCATCTTTGTACTGTGATAATCTATTATACTAATACAGGGGATGGTCAGCCATTTTATCAGTGGTTAAGGGGCAAAGAATACTAAACTATTTTCATAGTTGATTGGTGCTGTGCTTTGCTTTTGCTTTTTTTTTTTTTTTTTTTTTTCCTGAAAAGTTTCCCAGGATCTTCCCCAAGGGGTTTACTTTTTTACACTTCTCTGTTTTCAGGTGATGAGTAGTGAAGCAGATCACCTGCTCTGAGGGACTCTTTAGGATAGTGTGTCAATAGTACCTTCAGAGAAGTCTGAATGGTATATGAGAAAATGGGCTCAACTCCTGTAGAGTAGATATGTCTCCCTTAAGTCCCATTTTATTTCCCACAGTTCTGTTATGATGCTGTGGGTAAGTGTTATAGAATTACTGTGACTGAATTCTTAAGCACTGAAACAGTTCCTAGTTTTCAAGTAACAGTGTTGAGTTCTGACTGCCCAGTCATTAATGGGCTGTTACCAAGCTCTTTTAACTCATTCCTTAAGAAAAACTGCAGAATTATCTCTTTCTATATTGCCAACCAGTAAAAATTAACTTACTTCACCAAAAAGAAGTAAATTCACAGTTTCATGGCCATCTATTATTAAAATAGACTCCTAAAATTAGACTCCTACGCTTAGTGAGAGTGTCTAAGCTTAAGTAGTTTCCTGAAGTTGTGTTTCCAGTATGCTTTCTGAAGGTACTGCCAGACCATTTCTTTTGATGTATGTGCCATATTAATTGACAGACAAGCAGGTTATTTTATTATTGTATTTTCATATTAAATGACAAAATTAAGCATTCTTTCAAGGTTTCTGATTAATTTATAGATTGCATGAAAATTGCTTAGTACGAAACTATTCAGAAGGTGCCATTAACAGAAATTAGAAATCCATTAAAAATGAGAAATAATGCCCGTTTTCTCCTTCTGGACTTAGTATTTTGCACAATCTTGTTTCTCAAATAAGATCATAGATTCCAGTTATATATGTAATCTTATTTAGTATTAAAAAAAAAAAAGTAGTCGTTAAAGAAATCCAATTTTAGTATTTTTTCTGACCTTTGTCCATTTATAGATGAGTGGATTTTTAGGATTTATAAACCAGATGGGGGCTGACTCCTTTATAAGATTTCTAATAAGTGCGAATAAAGTTATGTAATAGATTGCAATTCTTTATAAGTCTTGTTATGTTGAGATAAGAAACAGACCTTCTTTAGAGGAGCTTGCAACAATATCTTTAAGTAGCCTTAAGTGCTTTGACTTCCACAGGTATTGTTAACTTCATGTCTACTTGTTACCTACTGGGCTTCAGTCTTCCAGGTCATTATTTTACCTGAAGTTGCATTGTTAGGGAGCTCACATTTCCTGCTGTCCATCAATGTTTAATTCATTACTTATAAATATGTATTTCTACTTCCTGTAGGTTATCAACATCTTTAGTAGAAATAAGGAATTTTTTTTTGTGCCGTAAGTACTACAGGGCTATAAGAATGAAACAAACACATGCTCAGTGATTTTTAGGACCTGCCAATCATTTCTGTATTTGACTGTATTAATTTACACTTTTATCATCTATGTTACAAGATTTTTGGGGTTTTTTTAATGATGTTCTTGTTTATATGGGACAACTTTACTTGTACACAGCATTTTTTTCTCTGTAAAGGAAGCAAGAGTTGAAGTAACATGATCAGAAAAACAAGCTAAAACTACAAAATAAGAACTGGAAAATTCTCAACCCAAGATTAGTATTCACTTGTGCTTATTTTCCTTTCTGACTTTTGAGTGTGTTACTGTTCTCAGTTTCTGATCACGTACAAGATGTCCAAATCACTGCCAGCTTCACATTGCATGCTGGAGACTGTGCAGCAAAGGGAGCAGATGCTTGTAGGTACTAGAGGAGGAGCTGAGTTGTAGAATTCACCACCCCGAAAACCAAGACATTTAGTTTTCTTAGTTGTATTTTGTTTTCTCTAATTCTGTCCAAATTTAATATGGCAGTATTTTTAAAGGGAAGATTAAACAAAGAGAAAGGGGAAGGGGAGAAAAAAGTCCTGTACTTAAACATTAGGAGTGTATTCAGACCTAATTATGAAAATGTGTGCTGAGTTGCAGTGCTTTTGTTTTTGCCTTTCTGGATATGCAGTTTCTCTGTCTGAAGAGCTTATTATGTCTCCTGTAAATTAAATGATATTTCATTCTTCACACATGTCTTTTACTTGGTAAGCTCCAGAGGCTAGTATCATAGTGGAAAAAATTAAATAGATACTGATGGTTTTGCTGAAAAACACATATGTATGGATTTGCAGAGAGAAAAATTCTTTTTAAACAAAATATGAAAGTGAAATGTCATAGAAAGAAATGGATACTTCTGAAGACTTCTCTTTGTCAGACTCTGTAAGAGCAATCCTTTCACTAACGAACAAGGAGAACAGGAAGTCATAGAAGTAAAATATAAATTTATATATAGAAGCCCATGTCTTCTACAAGTTTTAGCAGGGTGAGGGGGAGGCAGGGAAGGAAGACAGATTTTGTGATTGTTGAACAAATTGGAAAAGTTTGTTAATGCTGATTCTGTTGTGTCATAACTTCTTTGTTTTGGGAAATCTGTACTTCATTGCTTGATCTTTGAATTAAATTTCTTATACCACATCTGTGAAGATGTGCAAATTGCTTTTCCTCTTGCCAGAGAAAGTAGTAATTCTTAGGAGCACATTTTATTTCAGAAGAAAATGTAGATATAAAGCAAAGTCCGACATCCCACAAGCTAGCAAATTCTTAAAATGAAATTCTGTATTTTTAAAGTAAACATTCAAAAACTAGCAGTAGTTTTAAACCTGATACTCCCTGAAAGGCAGACTAATGTTCTTGCTCTAAAAGCCTATGTTTTTTGAGATGTTGTAATGAAAACTGTATTACAGAGATTTGTTAGTAATTTTAATCTCTTCTTTTTATTGTGCTCTTTTATGTTTTCTGACTCTGGTTTTTTGCCTCTTTCCGTGTGGGTGTTTTGTTTTTGTTTGATTATTAGAGTTTTTGTTTGTTTAGTTTCATTTTGTGGGGGTTTTGTTGGTTTGGGTTTTTTTGGATGGGGAGAGGTGTTTGGATTTTTTTCCCCTGGACTCTGTTTCTGATAAAAATCAGAAGCATTATCACTATAGGAAAAATTTGGGAACTGTACAAATTATCAGTATAATGTGGTGCACTTAAGTAAAGGTCAGGCATCTTTTAGGCTGAAATTTTTTGACAAATACTAACTTCAGAGGAAGGAAGGAATTCTTATTCCAAAAATATGTAACAGAAGTAAGCAAACTAGAAGTTTATAATGTGTGTTGAATGTTTTAAAATGGGTGGAATTAATTCTCCATAAATTTAATACTTTTTTCCAAAGTGTGGTTCAAAATTTAAAAATGCACAGGTGATTTTTTTTTTTCTAAAAAAAGCTAAAATACTGAGAACATGAAATCCTTTCTAAGAGATTTAAGGCAACTTAGTTCAATTTTTAAAATTTGCAAATGCACTTTTGAAAGTATTAATTTTTCAGCTTTTTTTTTTTTTTTTGTCAAAGCAGTTAAGTTCAGAATTCAGAATAACTTTATTTTCCTTTGAAGATCTCCTAGTTGATATGTTGGGGGTTCTTGCCAGCTACAGCATCACTGTCAAAGAGTTGAAGCTTTTGTTCAGCATGCTTCGAGGCGAAAATGGAATCTGGGTAAGCTGTGATCAGATAAAGCATTAAGTGTCATTCCATTAGAGACTGAAGTTAGCATAAAGAGTCTCCTGTGACATATAAAGTGGAGTTAATTTTTTCTCTCATATCGACTGAACATATGTTTAAGAAGTATTTTTTGCTAACTACTTTAGAATTCTTTTGCTGTGTTTGAAAACTGTCCGCTTTGCCTTGTAACCTGTAGAGTACAAAATGGGTGTATTGACTTTTGTGCAATTTTGTTTTCACAGCCAAGACATGCAGTTAAATTATTATCAGTCCTTAATCAGATGCCACAGAGACATGGGCCTGATACCTTTTTCAACTTCCCAGGCTGTAGTGCTGCAGTAAGTTTTCAACCAAAATACTACTTCAGAAACAAATAAATAGCTCCTCATTTACATTTCCTTTCATTTAGTTTCAGAAATTTTTGAAAAGGAAACAAGAAGGGAAATACATACTTGTGGAGTCTAGATGTTTGCTTTCATAGATTTGCAAGGTGGTTGTGTTGTTGAGATGTTGCACTTGTGAGGATGGAATGTCAGGCAGCAGATTTTTGTTTGGGGAAGTTATTGTAGAAGTTAAACCTGAAAATTCCAAAGAACAGTGTTACTTTATTAGAATAATGTAATTGATGTTATATAAAGAGAGGGTTGAGGAAAATCTAGGGATGAACTTCTCTATGTTATCACAGTTTACAGTGACTGCTTAGTCATACATTTTGTTATAATTTTTTCTTTTTATCTGAATTCTGTCATCTGTTTCCTTTCCATCAAGGCAGGAATTTAAATGCAGTCTCCTTTTGGTTTTTCTTTTTGAAATAACTTAAAATGGCAAAATTGTATTCCTTTCTAAACCTTCCCAAATGGATATTCTCTCTTTCATTGGTTGCACATACTTTCAGGAAAAAAAAAAAAAAGTACAAATACATTCAAGTAGTGTATGCAGATTTATAGATTATTGAGAATAAATACAAATAGTTGAATCAAAGAAGTAGAGATTTGAGGTTCAGTTCCGTTCTGGTATGGAATAGTGTATGCTTATGGCAGAACTTTGAATCTTTTAACAGTAAAGAATCCTGAAATCTTTGTTTCCTCATACCAGTGCTTGAAGGGGTTATTCTGTCTGTACAGACCAGAGTCTCATGTCCAATCTCATTTAACACAGTGAATGAGTTTGCTACAATTCTTTATAATCTTTGGTATAATTGAGACAGTACAAGACCTGAGCACTCCTGAAAACAAAACCTTTTCTGACTGTGGCTCATGACTGTCACACAGACATGAGCCAAGGATTGAGATTGGACATTTGGGGGATACTTGGGGGTAATCTTGGCCAACCCCTCTATACTGAAGCAGGGCCACCTAAAGCAGGCTGCCCAGGACCGTGTCCACAGGGTTTTTGAGCACCACCAAGACTGGACATTTAGTAACCTGTGCCAATGTCTCACTACCCTCACAGTAAAGAATTTCTTTCTAATATCTAATGTAAATCTCTCCTCTTTTGTTTGAAGCCATTATTCCTTGTCTTGTCACTGCATGCCCTTGTATAAAGTCCTTCTCCAGCTTTCTTTTAGGCTACTTGTAAGTACTGGAGGGTTCCTGTGTTTTCCATTTCCTCCCTAATAGGTATCCAGGGCCTTGCTCAGGGATAAAGAGTTCTCTGCAACCTCTTCATCAGTCAGCCCATAAAAGTAAAATATTGAAAAATTTAATTTCTTCCCTGGCCATGCCTTACTATGAATGTATTTAGTAGGGAATGAGAGTAAAATTTTCAGTCTCTTAACCTTACTAAATGTTCAGAGGACAAAGAAAATCTGATAGTGCTCTTAAATCTCAGAGAACAACTTTTTTTTTATACTGTGGTTTTAACAATTAATCTCTATCGTATGATCTGTTGGTTAATTTGATTTAATGTTTAATTTTATAGATCAGATTAATAATTATTGAAAGTTTATTTATAGGTTAACTTTTGCAGAAGTGTTTTTTTTTTCTATTTTTGTTCTGTTAATACTGTCCATTCACAAATTTAATTTTGCATCCTCTTATGATAGAATTTATGTAGTTAATAGTTAAGGTATTTTAAAATAGGTATAAAAGTAATGCATTTATTCCAAAGCCCTACTGGGAGGGTTTTTTTCTATATTCTTTAATATTTGAAAGTTAAAGGAGATCTACAGATCTAGAATGACAAGATTTTAGAAAGGTGTTGCTGTTAATGGCATTTCTCAAAAAAATAACTTTTTTTTTTTTCCCCCCTCTCCATCCAGGCAATTGCATTGCCCCCTATTGCTAAGTGGCCTTATCAAAATGGATTTACCCTTAACACCTGGTTTCGTATGGATCCACTAAACAATATCAATGTAGACAAGGATAAACCCTATCTCTATTGGTAAGGAACTTAAAATGCTGAAGTTATGGTCTGTTGTGGCTTCCTGGTAATAGTTAATTTTTCTCATTGTTTTCAGTTCCTGACATGCTTTCCCCCTTGACAAATATCTGCAAATTTTAATGGGTGCTTACTGTATACAAACTCCTACAAAATCATCTGTCCTTTTTGCTTTGCAGTTTATAAATCCATGAATGCAAGACATATGCCTTGTCGATTAACCATAAAATCTAGTGTGGTGGTTTCTTTAGGGATTTTAAAATATAGTATTTCTTAGAGCATAAAACTGAGAATATTGTGGCATTTTCTGTTTGGTGTTTAGGATTCTTGGCTGATGTCAGTACTACAAAACAGGTCTGTTATAGTCAGAGCACACTGCACGTTAGCTAGAGGTAATACAAAGTAGATTTGTGAATATAAAAATGGCTTACTGGTCATCTCTTCCCAAAAAATGTGCAAATTTAATGTGAATTAAATATAATATAAGAGAATAATTAAATATAAGAGAAATAATATAATGCATATAGGAGAAACTGAATATACCAACCACAGAAGGTAATTAATTCTTATAATTTTTCTATAGTGGCACAAATCACACTATAATTAATAATTCAAAATAGGAAAAATATTCAAACTAAGTTGTCCATCTAAACTTCTTTACACAGATTTTGTACTTTACCACAGGAAAGTTTGAGTCACACATAACTACCATGAAGATGAATATACTAAAGCAAACATTTATTTTCTTTCAATCTACTTTTGGGCATTTAATATCTTTTTCTGTTTAACTTGGTGAAAAATGTGTCATATAAATTAACTCTTTTTTTTTTTTAATGTCTTCCTGAAAGTGATTTCTCTTAAACAATCTTTATTTTAGGGGAAGTGTCTTAGTAACATGTACAACTTCAAATAGTACTCTGTTTTGAAGCAGAGGCAATGAAAGCAAAGACAGCTAGAAGAGTTTCCTCAGTGCCTTCTCCAGTCAGGTTTTTGAGTATCTTCTAAAACACAGACATTACAACCTTGCTGAGAAACTCATAACAGTCTTTGACTACTCTCACAATGGAAAACGATTATCAGTTTCAATTTGTGTCCATTGTGTCTTTTTCTTTCAGTGGATATCACTGGGAAGTCTATTCTCAGTCTTCTTTACTCTCCAAATTTGTACACATCTTTTCCAGGCTATATAGTCCCATATCTCAGCCTCTTCTTATATGTCAGAGGCTTTCATCATTCAGTCTGGTATGTCCGTATCTATCTTGTACTGTGCAGCTCAGAACTGGACATAGTACTCCAGATGTGGTCTCTTCAGTGTGGAGGACAAGGAAGGATCACCTCTGTCAACCTGCTGGCAATGCTTTTCCTAATACAGCCCAGAGTACCACTGGCTGCTTTTGCCATGAGGGTGGATTACTGGCTCATGGTAAAGCTACACTCCACCCAGACAAGGTTCCTTACTGCGCAGCTCATTTCCATCTGGTCAGTACCCGGCATGTACTCATACTTGAGGAAGTTTGTCCTCAAAGACAGAACTTTGCCCTTCCCTATGCTGATCTTAATGAGATTCTTGTTGGTCTGTTTCTCCAGTCTGCTGTGGTACTTCTGAATGACAGCCCAGTGTGCCAGCCGTTCCTTAAAATTTTGTATCACCTTTAAGCTTTCTGAAGGCAGGAGCTCTCTGTCTCAACATTCAGGTTATGAATGATGAAGCTGAACAAGATTGGACTCAATATTGATGCCTGGGGTACTCCAATAGTAACTTGCCTCCAGCTGGCCTGATACCACTGATGGCAATGCTTTAAGCTCAGCTGTTCACTTAGTTTTCAGACCACCTCACTGTCTGCTTCTGTAGGTCATTCTTCCTTAATTGTCACTGAGGTTATTACAGTGTTGAAGGGTCTTGCCTGTAGAAAGTCTGGATAAACGTCCACAACTTTTCTCACTGTCCTTCAAGCCGGTCATGTCATGATAGAAGGTCATCAGTTTGAGTAAATCCATGGTATTACAAATCACCTTGTTAGGTATGATCCAGGCTTTTAGTGAGTGCAGTGCCTTTGTGGTGGGAGACAGTGGTTACATCAGCTTAACCATGATGGGAAAACTGATTCTTAAAGATGGAGAAGGAAAGCAAAGAAATTCTTTCACATTTGCCAGATGTGAGGTAAAATTGCTACTGTTCTGTAATTCGCTTAATGCTAAGCCCTGCTTCAAGAACAGTAAGGCCATTTGGTTTTTTCTTAAAAACTAATTTTAGTTATCTCTGAGGATGATATTGGGCAACTGACAGTCTATTAACACTTGTATATTGGAAGGCTCTTGTAGCTATCTTACCAATTATGTGTAGTAATCCTGAAAAGAAAATTAGAAATCTGACATTTGTATGGGTGATAAATAATAAGACAGACCAGTCAAGTTCAAATAGTAAGGTTCAGAATTATGTAGCACAAATTTTAGTATAAGCCAACCACCATCATATACCTGTTAGTGGATAATGGGTGTCATATTTACAGAATGAGTAGTTACGTATTAGAAAGGAGGAATTACAGTAAGATGTTAAGGGTTGTTACAGGTTACCAACTGATTATAAACTACTTGTTTATTGCTCAAGATGAAAAGAGCTAATGTGATCTTTTTAAGGATAGCCTGAGAAAAGAAGGGAAAAAAGGTGATGTGAGCTCTTCCTGAAAACTTGGCAAAAGCATTACTGGAATGGCTCTTACAGTTAAGAGTTGCTATTTCTTTTAAGGAGACCTTTGGTACTATTCAGAGAACACCTGGGAGCGAACTGTTCCCTGAAAAACACATTTTATAATGAAATCTTTCAAGGAATAAAAATAGTTATGAAATTAAGGATGCTCTTGAATTATATGTTCAGAATTTATTTAAAATCTAATGTTGATGGGTTATTTTTTTAAAATCTGACATCCAGTGGGTTGACTGCAAAAAAGGAAAAATCAAACTTTTAGACAATAAATACTTTAAGTATCACGATCATAAGACATGGTATAACAACAACAACTACAACAATAATAGATTTCTGGAAATGTTTCATTAAAAATAAGGTGTGTATTCTTTGTCAGAAAGACATGCAAATTTAGGGCTAACCTTACGCGTGATCAACTGGGAAGTCTCCCCCCTCTGAATCTCTATACTGGTTCCTGCTAAAAAAAAAAAAAAAGAGATGGGTGACATAACTTCTAATCAAGGTCTGGAATTAGATAAGATTGATCTAGATACTAAAATTGATTCTTGGTTGGGTTTTTTGTGTTGCTTTGTTATTTTTTAAGAGATGCTTTCTTTCAGATTGTGTATCAGGCTCTGCAAAAAAAGTAGAGGGTGAACTGATGCCAGATTGTTATTGTTGCTTTTTTATCCATAGGACATCCAAGTACTTTCACAAGCATTTAGTGGAAGAATAGTCAAAACTTCTCATAGTGCATTCTATATTTTATTTTCATAGATGTAGGGACAAAGAGAGAAAAAAAAAAGACCAAAACCCAAGTTTTCTGGTATTGTCAGTCCTTCTCTAGAGCTAATAATAATAGAAATAATGCAAAACAGTTGCTGAGGCACTTAGTGTAATTCCAAAGTTACTAGAAAGCAACTTTCCCTCCCTGCCATTCAGGCAAGAATGAATTAATATTTTCTCAATCTCAGTACTATGATCATATGTTTAATTGCTCGTAAAATCCTAAGGTAAAGAAACTGGAATCCCTAAACAATTCCCTGATGGATGGAGGAATGCACTCATGCTATGGAAGTGTAATAACATTCAGTAGCTGCTTTGAGAAACTGACTGAAATGAAACACCGCTGTAAAGGTTTTATGAACGCACTGTAGTAAAATTGTATACCTGCTGTTATGGGAGGTAGTTTAAGGCTTATAAAATCATATTGCTGTTGACAGAACTGCTCTTGCTGTCTCTGTGCGTTTCATCTTTGGATGTGGCAAATTCTGTACATGTAGATAATTGATAAGAGAATTCCTTTGCGATATCCTAGAGACCAGTCCTAGCCTACTTTGGCAAGAAGTAAAATGCAAATATTAACAAAATATACTGTGATGTTGAGGTAAATAGAGAACATATTTGAGTTGTCTGTTTCTTAACTACTGTTGTAATAGAATTCTAATTCATTTGGGTAAAAAAAGTAAAGTCTTGGCTAAACCTCATGTTTATAAAATAATTTATTCTATTCCAAGACAAGGAGCCTGCTAAAAAAATGAGCTTTTTTTTATTATTTCAATTCTTTCTTGTGTCTCTTTCCTGAACTCCAGGAAGTTATGCATGTAAGGACAACTCAGCGCTTAAAATGTCAGGGATAGTCTAATTTGACCATAACAGTGACAGAATCAGTCCAGTAACCAGTAAGGATAGGAAATAGTAAACAAAGGTGTATATGTTTCTTAAAGAGACATTCTTTATTTTACAATGCTTACTAGCTTCTAGTAAAAGTAGTAGGATGCATTTTACAGTTGTAATAATGTTTTATTTACAATGATGATATTTACAATGATGGGCAATTTTAATGGGCAACTTAAAAGAAAACATGTTATTTGACATCTCTAATCAAACATTATGTGTACATATGTTATGTTACATATGTTATGTGTACAGCATCATGTGTCAGAACTTAGCAAATCTGTGCTAAGCAAAATTCTATTAAGTAAAACCATTTTAGACTGTAAAGATGACTTACATTGCTGAAAAAGAAATTTAACATGATGAGAGATGCAGCTGCCTACTGAAAAGTTCTTTGAATGGCATAAGACCCTAAGGAAGTAAATCAGAGTCTCAAACTGGCTCCCAACACATTCAATAGTTCTTATTGTAAGAACTGTGTTTTAAGTTTTTAACCTTCATGTTATTTTACAAAATTCAGTACTTTGGTTGTGCAGGTTAGTTGTGTATATGGGTAATGCAGATCATAGGCATATATGAGTGATGTTCACTGTTCCTTTTGTGGAGGGGTACAGCTGCCTATGGGGTCACTGTGGAAGTTAGATCATTGACATGATCCAGGTTAAAAATAGTCTTGAAAAGAGGCAGGGCTGTGGCAGTGTTAGAAATTGCCTTCACTCCTGAGGTCAGTGGTAATGGACAGTATGCAATGTAACTCTTCATTCTTAGATTAAGTGTTGGTTTATTTAGAGAGGACTCTTTACTTTTATTAATAAGAATATCCTTATTTTTTGCAAG
>VXAU01000558.1:30590-68770 GCA_013399695.1 Formicarius rufipectus | reverse complement strand
TAAACAAAAAGAGAAGCTGGAATGTCTTATTTTAAATTAGATTATTGAAATAAATGATGTGAAGCTTTGTTGACCATCAGTGGGTGCTCATTTCAACTTTTAGTTACAGTTATATGTAACAGTGGGGCAGGCCTTGCTATTACAGTGATGCTCCGTATTAAAGACTTAACCTAATCTGATGAGTAAATTCATTGTGACAGTATATACCAGGGTTTCTGTACTCTGAAAATCAGTAACTAACTAGGACAACCATTCTATTCAGATTAAATTGTTAGCAGTGTGACAAGGATGGTTATATCATCTGTGATGAATTGGGGAAGATCAGAAAGCATACTTACATAAAGAAGCTTGCATTAACTTGCTGTAAACTGGGTGGCATCTTACTGGTACAAGGGTTCAGACTAATTTTAAATACCATATGCATTTAGAATTATGCTCTTTTGAAATGTTTAGAGAGTTCAGACATTGGCTCTTGTGTGACTGTGTTGAAAAATGCAGAATATGCTTGGATATAGGGATTTACGATTTTTATTTTTAAAGGAACTGTGAAAAACTGCCTTCTTAAATAAAAAACGTTCTTGTTAGTGCTAGAGAAATTGTCTAAATGCAAAGATATAAAAGGCTGAGAGCAAATATACATGTAGACAAAACATCCAATGGAGTGTCTAAAAGCTCCTCACAATGTACCTGAGTGTAGATAAATAGAAAAGGACAGGCCACTGTAAGTAAAAAGTTGTTCAGAAAGCTGGAGTTGTGCCAAAACGAAGAGTACTTAGAAAAATATAAATTGTAGCAAATTATTGGAGGAATGTTACAGTTCACTTTCTTTTTTTCCTATCCTTAGATGACTAAGGCTTAATAGCCTTTGAAGAACATACTAACATAACAAAAAAGCTAAATCATTTCATTGCATCATTGTTTACTACAAGAGGAGTCAGTGGGGGTGAGTCAGAGGAAGTGTCTCAAGTTGAAACGTCAATAGAGATATAGAAATCGATGTAAGAGATAGTAATTAATTTCCATGACCTTAGAGAAGGCACCCCAAGTTCCAAAGAAATTTGAATATGAAATTTGCCAAACTTTCAATTGGAATATATAATCCATTTTTTTCAAAGAAATTGTTGATGGAAAATGCTACAAATTTTAGAAAATGCCTTTGCTGATATTTAGAAGTGCATATTATCATGCCTGATTTCTTAACCATCAAAATGGGGGAGAAGCTGGAAAATGGAAAGGAAGGATTAGAAAACATATAGATAAACTTATCTGGGACAAAGAATTGTGTTGTTGTGCTGGAATTCTTATCCCCTGCTTTCATGGAATCATTAGAATGATTATCACTTTTCATAAGAATAGGTTTGTGAGCCGGTTGATACACACTATTCTGAAGACCTGTAGGTGTTACACTTCTCTGAAACCCTTGCAAAAGTTATGCTATCATGTGATAAGAAAATATACTTTTGTAAAATATAGTGATAGAAGGATATGAGTCAAGTGAGCAAGCAGGAATCTCGGAAGGACCTTTATTTTCCTGTTATTAAGAATACCTGATGGACTTAACTTGATGGTGTTTATCATCCTCCATTTAAGAACTAGCTTTGAAAACTTGTTACTTATTTTGTCTAGATTGATAGTGACAAATATGAGATAAAGAATAAGCAATTTTTTTGATACTTGAATACTTCCCTGCTAGAAAGTAATTCCCATGTAAAATGTAAATTTAGTTAATTCAAGTTTAGGAGGACAAAAAGCAGTATTTTACTGGATTAGTTCTGATAGCTATCTGGGGTAGACTTTATGTGCATCTGTGTGTGTGTGCATACATGTGTATTCAAGACAATCAAAACTCAGTTTATTTTGGCTTTTTGCCTTATGGGTCAGTGTAAGAGACATAGGTAATGTTCCAAGGCAGCAGCAGTGCCAAAGATTCAGAAAAGTTGCATGGGAGAAAGGAAGCTTGAACTGAAAGAAGCTGCAGGTGCATGTGTTTGGGTCAGTATGGAGGAGTGGGGAGATTAAAAAAAGTAAATTATGTAATTTTCCTGAAGTTTGACATGAGCACAAAAACTCTCATGGGATTTCATTGCTCATTGTGATTCCTTGTAGGCTCTGTGGACAGTGTTTGAACAAAAGTAATGAACTATTTATGTCCAAATGAATGAGTCATCTGTTAAGCTTTAGCCACACACAGAGGCAATCTTAGAAACTGGTATGTTTTCAGAAATTGTTTTAAAGCCCCATAAAAAAATCACACACAGAAGATAAATGGATAAAACTTGGGTCTCATAGTTGTCATAGTGATAATTTCTGCTACAGAAGTATCAAACCTGGAAATATCAATAAGTAGTTACAAAAAGGCACAACTTTGAATAGTACTATTGCAAAATATGCCTGTTGTTGGGATGAAAGTTTTTATAATCATCATTGGCTATTGGTGGCAATTATTGTTGAATTAACCATTGAAGGAATGAGGACGAGATTTATGTTGGGTTGTATGAAAGCTTTGGAAAAGAAGTAATGATGAAAGGAACGCTCTAGTCATGTGGTTTGTACCTAGTTTCTAGTTATCATAGTCACCAGTTAAACTTCTGGACATTGAGTTATGAATATTTTGTTGAATTTATGGTACATGTTCCTTACTTAAGCAGAATCTGCCTACAAAATGGGAAATAATATTTGCTTATTCAGTTTTGTGGGGTTTTTTGGTTGGTTGGTTGGTTTTGGTTTTGTTTGGTTGATTTTTTGGTGGAGGGGCAGTGACTTACAAATAATACTTTGCACATGATTGCCTGAAAAAAGAAACAAACAAAAAAAACCAACCAATCAAACAAACCGATTTGGCTGGCCATACTTGACTTCAGAGGCCAAAGCTGGAACAGAACAACCCTAATCCAGTATTACCAAATAAATCTGTTTGCTTGGAAAAGCAAGAAGTGAGATACTCTAAAGTAGTGTTGTATGATCAGTAGCATTTCCTCCCCCATCACCTTTTGTTAGCTGTAAGTTTTAAGGAGGGGGAAACGAAAAAAAAATAAAATATTTTTTGAGACCTGGAAACAAATATGTGAAAATCTATGTATTCTCATATCTATAGATGTTATATAATATGTAACAGGATACAGTTCAATTTGAGGACTACTTTAATGATTATTGTCAAAATATGTTTTGCTGCAATATTTGTTTTTCTTGTAATTCTGTGCTTTGTCTAATTTCAAAATCAACATGTGAAAAGATTTGCTTTTCTTTTCTCTGATATAGAGAGACATAATTTTATATTCATAGGCTCTGTATCTACTTATCCCAGCTCAGGGACAGTGTCTGCAAGCCCTGAGGGTTGCAAAAGTTCTGTGCTTTGAAGAAAAGGGACTTAGCTGAACATGAAAATAAAAATATAATGATTGAAGCTGATACTAAGAGGGGGAAGATGAGGTAAATAACTGTTCCAAATTATTAAAATACAAAATGGTGTTTTCAAGGCAAACTGACTTTTCCACAGAGCCAATAAGATTGGAAGGGGACATGGTCTGGTTTCACCCCCGTTTGAAAAAGGGACACCTAGATCAGGTTGCTCTGGATGTTGTCTGGTTAGGTTTTGAATATCTCCAAGCAAGATGACTCCACAGTTTCCCTGAGCAACCTGTGCTAGTGTTTGACTATTCTTACTGCTTGCTACCACCCATTTTACATATGTTTAAATGGAATTTTATATTTCAGTTTGTGTCGGTTGCCTCTTGTCCTGTCACTCGCTACTATTGAGAAGTCTCTGGCTTCATCCTTGTTATCCCTTGCCCATCAAGTATATACACACATGGATAAGATCTCCCTGAGCCTTCTTTTCTCCAGACTAAACAGACCCATATCTTAGCCTCTCTTCATGTGGCAGAGGCTTCAATTACTTAATCAGCTCTCTGGCCCTTTCTAGATTTTCTGCCATATGTCCATTTTGATCTGGTTTTTATGTATTTTGAAATAATAAACATCATTAAAATTACATATAAGTTGATTTGCAGATCTGAAAGGTTACATTTCCATTCCTAGTCTTAGATGAATTTAAAGATTCAGTTTTGGGGGAAACTTCAGGGTTTCTTCATGAACTTACTTGTTGTGGACATAATGATTCTTGTTAAACAAATTATTTGAAAGAAACGCAGTAGTTGTACTCAGAAGCGTTTAACTGTGATGCTTCCTCTGTTTCATTATATAATGAATTTTGTTTCCTTATATAATGAATTTTTAATGGTATGACAATTGTCCAGAACGTGGTGGAACAGTAAAGATAGGGGGAAACTATCAAAGGAAGAAATGAGGATGACATCTGAAACAGGGCTGTAAAATTTGCTATTATGAATGTTTTCATTTTATAATTTCTGACAGCTATGATTCAAATGCAGAGGTATGTGACAAGAATTTGTTAAGAGCACATAGCTCTGGATTTTTCTCCAGAACTGAGTTTGGTTTTGGTTATTGTGTGCATAGTGTTGAAATGAAATTGCACTTTTGGGAGTGGAAGTCTTCAACTTTTAATTGTATTTATGCTTTTTTTTGTCTCTAATCCCATACAGGGCTACAGGTACATCATTACATTTAGGCATGGTTCTAGTGACTGGACTTGAAGTTACATTGACTTTTTATTTTATGGGTTTACAAGGATTCATCTGTTTGCATAACGTGATCAGACTGATTACTTATTTTTTCTGCCATTCATTAACTTTCTATTTTATAGCACAAAAACTGCCACCATGTACTGATTTTTCATGTCTTTGCAGTGGTACATGATAAGCATTGTACACATCTATAATCGATGGAGAAACAGTGAAATACGATGTTACGTGAATGGTCAGCTAGTATCCTATGGTGACATGGCCTGGCATGTTAACACAAATGATGTAAGATTTTATTGTTTTCCTTTCTTATAGCTTTTAAAGTTAATTGAAAAAGAAAACCAGAAGTACTATATTTGTTTTGTCTGTGTGGTAAAGTTACAGATTTGACAGATTTAGTTTGAGTAAAGTCCTTAAGAAAAAGTGATTAATTCTGTCAAATGACTATGCATGCTTCCAATGTATACAAAAGTACTTATTTTTGTATCATATAAGGTTCTGCATTGGATTCAAGAAGAGATACTTGTTAGTCCTGATAAGATTTCGATGCTTTTTACCTTAAGTAACATCAAATTTTAAGTAGGCTCTTTAATCGAAGTAGAACTGAGTAGCCTGGGCTATTACCAGTCATTTGTTTTAAGTACTGTAGAAGTATAGAAATAGATCATTTCTTCCATGCAGAGTTTACAGATTTAAACCAATAAGATAGAGAGAGACAAAGACTTAAAGCTAGGAAACAGAAGCAAGGAGAGGTGTCAAGAGATTTATAGTATTAAACAAAGTCTGAAATCTTAAATCTCTCTCCCAATTACAAGTATAATTTTCTGTTGTTTCACTTGACATTAGTAAATAGGCAGTTGACCAATATTACAAATGCTGTGCTGAGTGTTGGAATATTAATATTTAAGTAGTATTGTTAGCAAGTACAAATTAGCTGCTATGAAAGTTCATCCCTGAAATACAGAGCAATTTCAGTGGGTCATAAGCATTTACAGACATGTGCTTCCTTATTGGTCATCTAAACCAGTTAAAAGATACTGAGAGGTATACAGTTGCATAGCATTAGTCAGCTTTCAGCAAAGGCAGTGATCTAGCAACTGCTTGTCCGAGTAGGAACCAGTCACTTTTACTGGAGGATTACATGCATACCTGTGAATACACTTGTATCTTTTAATTGGGCCAAGATCAAATAACAGTCTGTTCTTACAGGAAATGCATCTGCTTTCATATTGTTTGTATTTAAGTTATTTTAATGATATTTATGTAGATTTCAATTTTAAGGTTTGTTGTTTTTGTGTGTGCTCTCTTTCTGTACCTTCTACTTTGGAAAGTTTGAGTCTGCACCTAATGATGCAGAAAATAGACACTCTTTCTGATCCAAAGTTCTGGCTGTGGAAGGCAGGCAAAATTGTTTTCTTGTCCTTTGCCTTCAGCTAAAGTTGTGATAGACTTTCAGAGGTTCTTGATTCATCAGCTTGTTGCACTTTTGTTATTTTTTTATTTATAATATGATTCTCAGTTTTTTTCTCACTGGCTATATGGGATAATGAATCCTTTTTGTACTTAAGGAAATGGGCTGCCTTTCACTAAATTCTAGAGGCAAAGTAGGATTTAAAAGGTAAAGTTTAAATATTGCATGTTAATTAAAGTAGGAGAACTCTGCTTGCTAAAGCTTCTGATTGCCATTCTTTGCTCTCTTGGTAACATTTCTACTTGCAAGAAAAGGCAAGGCTTTCAGTTTTTGTAGAGCATTGTTCCCCCTTGGTAATATTAACATTTTTGTGATAGGTGGAATGTGATAACAAAAAGCCACTTGAGGTCTCAGAGGATCTGGTCTGATTCTGGTTATATGGTGTAGGGTTCTGTAATCCTGAATGTCCAGTGCTTAGCAGGAAAACCTGCTGTAAACTGGGAAGAATGAAAAAAGACAGAACTGAAAATTACTACAGATTAACAGAAGTAGAATGTAATTGTTGTAAAACTGAATAATTGTAAAAATTGTTGTAAAATTCTATTGAGAATCTCAATAGCTTTTTTATAGTTAATGATTACTAGAGAAATCCAGAAAAATGCCATTGTAATAGGCAGGAATATACATCTCAGAATACTGAAGTATAAACTAGGAAAAAAGTAACATTGGTAGCTCAGATTCCTCAAATAACCATTGAAAATTGCAATTGCTCATCATCAATTGACTTAACACTGTCTGACACTGTCAGGAAAGCCTTCAAGGCTGAGCATGACTCCAGTGAACTAACTGAAAATTATTAGAAAGTCTCACCTGTGGATTTACCAGGAGTAAGAGGGGTCTCATTAGCCCATCTTTTGCACTGTGCATCCGAGATATGACTTTATGAATCGATTTTAATGTTGTTCTTTCCAGAAATTTTTTCATTTTGTAAAATTTACCTAAAAAATTAGAAAGGGAAATATTTTTCTTGGGGGAGGAAAAAAAAGCTTAAAAGAGGTATTTAGTCAAAACGAGTATAAAGACAAAATCCTGGATATGTTTTACCTCACCTCATCTCAGTGCTGAGCTCCAGATCTTTGCCTTCCTCCAAACTCCTTAGACAGAATCTCCTTTTCCTTGTAATGTCCACCTATATCAATTTGTGTAACATTCCACCATACTTAATTTTATTCTCCAGACTGACCAAAGTTTTCCTTAAGGTAAGATTCAGCAGTCAAAGATGAAAAAGCAGCCTTTCTAATGCATATTCTACTGGTTGGCTGATTCATCTCAAACAGTGAGGTGTGATCTTTGTTTCCATTCAGTAAAGTACACATGACTCAAGGAGACTGGGAGAATAGCCTTCAAAGTTCCTTGAGCTTCCTGTTGTCCTTTTGTGCTGCATCTTGTGTTCTGGTGCCCCAGGTCGTCTAGAGAGGTTTTTTTTTGAAGCACGAGAAGAAGTTACCCTAATTCTTACAAAATAGCCACAAACAATCACTTCTAATCTGAACATATAGGAAATGAACAGACGGAGAAGGGCAAAAGGTCTTTGTACAGAGGGATAGTTATTGGAAGAAGGAATAGAAAATAGGAATTCTTATGACTATAGAAGAAGGCAGTAGAGAATTTAAGGTCAAACCAAATCATTGTAGGATGTGGTCATAGAGGAAAACAGTGCACCAGCATCAATTGAAAAAATCTGTATTTGGGTTTGTTTGGGTATTTTTGTTTGGTTTTTGTGTTTTGTTTTGTGGGGTTTTTTTTCGTTTGTTGGTTTGGTTTTTTCCCTGCTAGAGATGTTTAGCTCTGTTAACACAACAGTGAAAGCAGAGGGCATTCCGGCATATGTTCTCACGAGTTAGCATTGGGAGGGAGTTCTGAGTATAATTGCAAGGAACTTCAAGGCTTTCGTATTTCTTGAAGGCAATAGGGCAGGTTATTTGGTAATTGAATGTACTGTTCTCATTTTCTCTGTTATATGTTGAACAATTAATAGGAAACTAATCCTAGCAGCCAGTCATAACAGCATTGTAATACAGACCTGTAAAACAATTAATGCAATGATATTCAAAATTAAGTTGTTTACCACAGTAATAAATGATTGATAATGGTTGGTTTATCTTTTTAATTACAGTCTCCCTTTATTTGTGGCTTCTGTAGCTGTGCATTAATATTATACTAACATTGCCTCTTTCTGGTACAGAGCTATGATAAATGTTTTCTCGGATCTTCGGAGACTGCTGATGCAAATAGAGTTTTCTGTGGCCAGCTTGGAGCAGTATATGTATTCACTGAAGCACTCAACCCAGCACAGATTTTTGCAATACATCAGTTAGGACCTGGTTATAAGGTAATAATGGATCTTAAAAAGCATAAAACTGGAAAAAGTAAATGATTGATATAGTTGGAAGATATGTATATGCATGTAGGCATTCCTCCTAGTACAATCTAGATTTTTTTCCATGTGATTTGTTTCAGCAAAAGAAGACTATTTCTTCAAGTAGCCTAACTAATCTTAACTTTCCACCAGCTTTTTTTAAAGATGCAAATTTCTTTAAAGCGTAGTTGAAACATTTTTTGTATGTGACATTTATTACTTTGAATCATAATCAGACTAGATAGATTTTGTATTTGGTGTACTGAATACCATGGAAGTAACTTTTTTCTACTGTCTAAAACCTGATTTAAGGCAGATCAGCATTCAACAAGACACAATAAACCAATTCTTTCGAATGCATGGCTTCAGATGGTTCTGCTGAAGTAACAGTTGAGCTTTATACTCATGCTTTGCCGGTGAGATTTAGGAGACAATTTGGATGACTTAGTGGTGCATGCATAAACTTGGATCTCTAGTCAGACACTTCTGTCTATGAATGGCTGTGTATAGCATTCTTTCTTCAAGAGAAACAACACTGATAATTTGCAGAAGTCTGCAGAAACTGCCTAGTGGATAATACTTGAAAATTAATCTAACTCTGGGTAAACACTTTTGAATTTCAGCAATCAATTATTTCCAAATTTTCTTTTTCTGACTTTTGAAGTTTACTGTTTGTTCTGAACTAGACTTCACTTTTTCAATATATATAGTATATTCTGAAAATAAAAACTTTTAAAAACCACAAATAAAACCCAGCAGTTAGATTCTAATAATATTAATTTTGTGTGCTAAAAATGACTGCTTTAAATCATTTGATGATAGCTAGCACTTGAATGATAGTAACAGTTGGAAATTTCTTTTGCGCTAGGTATGTAATGTGAATAACCAAATATACCTCAGGGTTACTTGGGGAAGAGGAAGTTTATTGTATGTGGTTGATGGTCAAAATCTGCCTTGAAACTAAAAATGCTCAGTTAGTCAAGACATGTGCAAGTCACCTGTGCAAATAAGGAGTATTTTATTCCAAAGTTAATACTGTATTTTGTTTGAACAAATATTTTTGGTCATATAGAAGAAATTGCTACTACTACAACAACAACTTCATAATAACTTAGTAATAATAGCATAATAATAATGACTGTAGTAAACCTTTATGAATTTATTAAGTTCCTGGATTTGCAGCAAGTTTCAAGAAGTGAAAATTAGTATGTAATATTTTGAGAGAATTGAAAGAGTAGATAAGACATATGTGCTTTCATACTAAATGACATTTCCAATAGTTACTGCACTAGCCTTATTATAGTGTTGTCAAATTGCCTTGCTTGATTCATAGGCCTCCATTAAACTATATTTCTTCACACCTGTAGCTTCTTACTGATTTTAAAATGTCTGTTAGATATATTTACTATTTTGAGGATATTCTTCTTTGGTATATTATGTTTTTAAGTTTTGGTCATGTGCCCACTACAGTTAATGCCCCCTTGCTCTCTGAAGGAGTTTCCTTCCTTGTCTAAAAATCTGAAAGTATACTTTCTAATTATTAGCAGCTAAAGTGAACAGGTTACCAGAGCAGAACTCCAGAAATAGGGTTTTTATTTAACTTCATTATTTCCCCAAAAAATATGATAAAACAAGACTTTCTTACCTTCTTTGAAACCAAGATCTACCCATAACTAAAAAAAGGAACCACATCCTATAACTTAGAGATCTCAGGGCACCAACTGTGGCTTTCACTCAAAGCCTGCCTCTTTCATGTCTCATTTAACCTCATTTCTGTAATTTCCTCACTTCAGAGTACTTCAGAATGGTACTTCACACTCCAAAGGAGCCTCAATTGACATCTAGATTGAATTGCTGAACATTAGAGATCATATTCTTGCTCTTACCTTACTTGCTGATGCAAACTGGCCTTTCAGAAACTTTTCTTTAATAGTTCACTTCATGTCCTATTCATTCTAATTATTGGTATTATTAGCCAACGGGGAACATCAACTGTTCGGTTTTCCTAAACAGCAACTATTCTAGATGCATTGTGAACTCTGCTTGTGCCAAACATTTTTTCCCAATGAAGATTATTCAACATACATGAGAATTTTTGGGGAATATATACCACAGTCTGTGGTAGTTCCTTTGATTTACAATTCATACTTTGGTCCATTGTATCTGAGGATCTGATTCTTTACGGGAAGCAACCATTGCTCTTCCTACAGTGTTCATGAAAAGAGACTATGATTTTGCCTGTCATTTAGCTGCCCTCACAGTCTTTCACAGTGCCCCTAAGTCTACAACAACTGCCACTGACGCCTCTGGAATACAGAGAAATCTGCACAATCTGCCAGCATACATGACAATGCAGTAGGCGTACATCTGTGAATAGACATACTATGTATTGCTGCAAATAACACCAAAGCCACAAGGTTCAGGAAAAGGGAGATCTTGCTATACAAAATAAAACTAATCTTTTGTACCTTGTCCCATCTTCTGTGATGCAGGTAGAAGCAAGAGGCTTTAGGATTAAGTAGAGAAGTCATTAAAAGAAGTCTTATTTATTAAGCATATAAAATAATTATATTTTTGTATATAATGTTTGTATTATTTATTGCACATTACATGCTTATTAGAGAGGATTGTAACACAGAAACAGCTAATAATACTTCCATGCTGATCTTGCTCAGCATGTCCTGAACGCATTTGGTTGTAACCAGCATGACTTCATATAAACATTTTTCAGTTGATCTAAGAGATGTTTCAGTTAGGAAAAAATGCTAAATATTCACTTGTAGCAAACTGCTTTTCTTTGTTGTTTANCATTGTGTGAGTCTTAATATTGAAAAGCTAACACTCTTAGTAATTATTACAAAGAAATGACTCATAATCAAATTTGGAAGGGGGGAAGAGAGGCAAACATACTTACAGTAGAACTATGTGATTTGTCTCTTCTCTGTTAAGTCTTCCCAAATTAATGCATTAAGTATCTTAAAATTTAAAATTATATTTAGTAGAAACATAGTAGGATTCAATATTTGCATTCCTGGATTTTATCTGTAATAAACAGTGCTCATTTTGAGCCTTACCATAGCTGAACAGGAGTTTTACCTACTATGTTGACACTCTGAGTTGTTAAAGATTAAAGAAAGAAAAGGGAAATGGGAGCAGTGTCCTTGCACTCACTGTGCATCCTTGTTCCCAGGCAGCAAAGAGAAGCCTGTCTCATCTGGGATACCAAGAGTCTGATAAACAGAATACAGGGATAAGGAAGGTAACTTGGGAGGAAAAGATGCATCCGATAGTAGTGTTTGCTGCTGTTTATAAAGGGATGTTCCTCAAAGTCCTGTCCTAATAGCCCCATGAATTCTGTGCCATTTCTCTTAACCCTTCCATAGGCATTTCGAAGTGAGTTATCACATTACTCCATACGTTGTTGCATCTGAGTTTGCTCTTGATCAGTTCTTGTGGTATCAATCTTTTTGTTACTTATGAAGGCTAAATAAGAATACATTCATGCATGCGCATACAAGCACACACAAAATAGCATTGAAAGTTCAAATTTGATTAAATCAAATATATAGTACAAGCTAATGTATGACTGCTGAACCGACAGCAGCAAAATGGAGTGAGTAGTAAATCAGAAAGCAGCAGTCTAGTAGCAAAAAGAAAGGGGAGAGCTTCTGGTGTTCAAGCAGTGCTCCTGATCAACCACAGTGCAGGAGTAATTCTTGGCTCTCTCTTTTCCCTCTCCCATTCCTGTAGGAGCAACAAGTATATGTGTCCTGCATATATAGAATATATTGAATCTAGGACCCTTTTTTACCATCTTGATGCTTTCACACCGCTTGCAGCAGACCTGAGAGTGACATTCCTTCAGTGACCAGTAACTAACCATCTGCAATCTAAGCTTATGTGCTCAACAGCCTCTGCTGTCATCCATGGTTGTGTTTTCCTGAGTCCCCAGTCTGATATGCATATACTGAATTTCTCTTCTCTTTCTGTAGATCAGTGTTAATAATAAAGGAATATTGTACATCAGAATTTGTAGCCTCTCTTTATGTATAGTAATCTTTTGAGTAGGAGACCAACTTTTCCAATTAATGATCAATTTTGTTAGGCTTTGAGGGAAAAATGTCCTTTTAATTCTTGGGTTTTCTCAAAAAAGCATGAGGTGGTATTTTATTGATTCATGACTTATTTGTGCCTGACTTTCAAATAGTGATCTCTGATAAATTCTTGAGGCATATTGAACACTGAAAACTAGGAGATAGATTCATGCCAAAATTTATTTTTAAAACTGGTTTAACTTAAGCAGTTTTGAATGCCGCAAAATTTCATAATGAAGTGATACAATTTTGTGTTGAAACACTTTTACATATTTAAGCAACAAAATGATGAAAAACTGTATGGTGGAAAAACCTTCTGTGTTTTGGAATCTGACAAATCTTAGAGGCATGACAGATTTTCAAGGGTAATAGGTATTTTCTTGTGGTAAAACATTAAAATATAGAACATGCAGCACGTAGATATCTTTGGAAATCTATGAAATCACTCAATTATTTTTTTTCCTTTGCAGAAAGTTCATAGACTATCTGTATAGTTTAAAATGTCCTTTGGGGAGGAATACATCATCACCTTCCCTGTGACAAATCTGTAATCTGTAGCAGTCATTTCCTGATAAGTGATGTAGGCAGCCATATCAACAGAGAGCCAGCTCTCGAGTTCTAAGCATAATACTCCTCCTTTGGGGTTTTCTGCTCACTAAGTAGTGTGGCACAATAGGAACACATTTCTAGATTAAAACATTTCGTGTTGAGGACTGAATACTCACAGTGTGTAGATGTTGGGGATTTTACTTCAGATTGGTTGTAGTCTGATCCTTTGAGTTGATTCAGTTGCAGGATTTTTGAGTTTCAGCCTAAAGGAAGTCTCTTTGGTACTGAACAGCTTTGCAGTATGAATAGAATAATATGGAAGAATCACTGGGAATTTCCCAGCAAAACGAACTCCTAACTCAAACACAAATCATAGAATCAAGGAATGGTTAAAGTTGTTGGAAGGGACAGTTGGAGATCATCTGGTCCAACCTGCTTGATCAAACTGGGTTATCTAGACTATTTCCAGACATGTTTTTAATAAATCTGAAGACAGAGACTGTCACCTAACTGTGCATCTTCACAGAGAAAATGTGTTCCTGATGTTCAGAGGGAACTTCCTGTGTTTGTTATGCCCTTGGCTTGTGTCCTACCACTGGACACTACTGAGAATAGCCTGACTCCATCTCCTTTTCATCCTCTCTTCCGACATTTATACATGATATCCCATCTGTGGCTTCTTTTCTGCGGGCTGTAAAGTCCTAGCTCTCTCAGCCTTTCCTAACAGGAGAGGTGCTTCAGTCAGTTTATGATTTAGTGGTCCTTCATTGCACTCCCTCCAGTATGTCCATGGCTTCCAGTGGGAGCCCAGAGCTATACAGGTGTGGTCTCACCAATGGCAAGTAGAGGGGAAGAATCACTTTCCTCTACCTGTTGGCAACACTCCTTCTAATGCAGTTAAAGACATTCTTCTTTGTCAAATGTAGAATGACCCATTCACTTACTTTTGCTTTTCTTAGTTATGTCTTCTGTTGTGGTACCTGCATCTCGTACATTTTCAGCGTGGCATTGCAGCCTTCTTTCTGCCTGACATCACCCAGCGTGGGATGGTGCTGACAGACAGATCTGCTCCAAGGGTTCTCCAGCAGCTGCAGTCAGGTTCATAGTCTATTCAGATTATGCCCCACATACAAATGGATGCTGTTCACAAGACCTGATATTGTCATGTGTCAGTCCCTTGAGCCGATGCACTTTCCCATCATTTGTTTATAAGCAAGGGAATTTCTTCAGCATTTCCAGCAGCCTTGAGAGTTCTACAAAGGCTGGATAGGGTTTATGGGGTTATGTAATTAGTAGGAACCTCTTGTTTGGAAAGAGCAGCTGATAGCCTATAAATTGCCTGGTTTTATTCTAACATGGAAAACAAAAACTCTAGTGATGGTACTTTCAGTAGTTTCATGATACAGGATTTCATACTGGGGGGTGAAGTGAAAAAGGGAGATTTTGTAGGACCAAAGGAATAAAGAGATTTCTGATGGCTATACACAGTGAAAGTAAAGGAAATTATTCATATTATATGAATATACTCAGAAATAAATTAAACTGAGTGAATATTTTTTAAAAATAATATTTATATTAATATATATATTACTTATTTAAATGGTGGTAATTTCTAATGAAGATTTTTGTGTTGGTACAGCACTGTATTACTATGAGTAGTCTTTTTGCCACTGCTAAATGCTTGTTACATGCAATAGTTATATGCCAGGTAAATCTGACAATGCCTTGCAGAAAGGCAGAAATCTATCTTTTTGTGCTTGATTGATTTGTCAGCGTTGCCAGAAAACTTGTCTTGGATTGGCTCCTAATCATGGTATGTTTAAAAATAACTGAATGTTTCAGTCTTGGAAAAACTCTTGAGTATGAGAAACATTAATTTGAAATATGGCGTTTATAATTTTATTTAGATTTTATTTTAGTATAAGTAACTTGTTTATATATACTGCTGACTGTTAATAGAGCATGGGTTTTAATGCTGTTCAAAAATAACAATTCCTTTAATTAACATAGTATAGCATTTTATATTCTAATTTGAGTGAGTTTATATAAACTAAAAAACAAGGTGATTAATTTATCCTTTACTTGCAAGATGTTGTATGCTTACTTTTTATTTTAACATATTTATAGCTGTCTAATGTGACACATCCTTTTTCAGATTGTTACTTCTGAAACTTTTGAACACTGATACTGAAAGGAGAGATACTACATAAAACACCGTATACTATATTGACACACTGATGTGGTGTAGAGTATATAAAAAAATTGTCTTGTTGTATATTAGCATTCAGCTACTGGTAAATAAACAAAAAGAAAGTTTGGTAGCTTCTGTATTCCCTTTCAAGTCTAGTTTTTGCACTTTTTGTGACAGGGATTATTGTCCAAATTAATTACTTTGTAAAACTTTTATTTTTTCCAGAGCACATTCAAATTTAAATCTGAGAGTGACATTCATCTGGCTGAGCACCATAAACAAGTGCTATATGATGGAAAACTTGCAAGTAGCATTGCTTTTACTTATAATGCGAAGGCTACTGATGCTCAGCTATGCCTTGAATCCTCACCAAAGGAGAATCCTTCAATTTTTGTACACTCCCCTCATGCTCTTATGCTTCAGGTTTGTATTGTTAAATTGATGTTATGTGATTACTGTTGGCTGAACATCACTTGGATAACATCACTGGATAATCACAGGGTTTGATATGTATTATATGAGCTCTTAATAGAGCTTTCACTTGAACTGTTCTGTCTTTGCTCACTTTCTAAAGCAAGAAAAGATTATTTCTTCCTTAAGAAATATGGACTTCATAATATAAGGCAGTTTGCCATGATACTGAAGCTTTTCTGTTTTATCTTTGCCTTTAAGTATAGTGATTGCAATTTAAATATAAGTAGTGAAAAATAGTTAAAACAAGTTTGCATTCAATTTAGCATTAAAGTGCTTCCAAATTATGCTTTTAACTGTCCTTTAAAACTGAGATTAATTGAGCTTTTTCCTTTATTTATTAATTTAGGATGTGAAAGCTATTGTAACCCACTCCATTCACAGTGCAATTCATTCCATTGGAGGGATCCAAGTTCTTTTTCCTCTCTTTGCCCAGTTAGACAATAGACAGCTGCATGACAGTCAGGTGGAAACAACAGTTTGGTAAGCTTCTTTCAACCAAGATAAAAATTAAATTATGCTTAGAATATTTTTGTTCTTATTGTGGGGATGTTCTGTATTTTTCTACATTTTACTCCTGTTTCTTTGAAAAAAATATTTCTTAAAAATTAGTTTACTGCATAGTAAGTAAAGTGTATTAATCTGATGAGATTCCAGATGAAATTGGCATAAAACTGATATGATTCAATAATGAATTAAAATCACTCTAGAGACTAAGGGTAGTTGGGTAATTTTTCATAGTTCTTCCAGCTTCTGAAAGAAACAGATGTGCTTTTACTTGACAGCACAATGTCAACCTTCTTAAAGTGTGTCATTTGAATCCATATTTCATAACATTTGAAATTAATTCCTGCATGGTCAGAAAGTCATAGAGCTATGATCAGTTATTTTGTGGCCATATTACAATTGGACCAGTGACTAGTGACTCACTAAGAGAGTTTTAAGCCAGGATCCTGCTCTGATACCGTGGAAGACATCCCCGAATTGAAAAGCTTGCACAAATGTTAGGTGAATGCTTCTATGTGTAGCCTGAAAAGGACTACCTAGGAGTCTGTCAATACTCATGGTGATTGAGAATCATAGATTCCTTTAGGATGGAAAAGACCTTTAAAGATCATGGAGTCTAACAATTAACCCAGTGCTGCCAAGTCCACCATTAAACCACGTCCCTAAGTGCATCATCTACACATCTTTTAAATACCTCCAAGGATGGTGACTCTGCTCAAAGCTTGCTCAGCTATAGTTATTTTTGGAGAGATATCTTGCCACTTGCTTGTCAGAGCAGGCTCCTGTCCTAGTGGCAGCATAGGATATATAAACTTCTCAGTAAAAATGTGTGGCCTAAATCTTTGGACATAATAAAACTGAAAAGATAATGCTGAAGAATAGGTATGGTGTTTCCTTGTAAGATTATTTGTAACCAAATAATCTAGAAAGCAGTGCTTAGGGGCAATGTAAGCTGACTTTTGTATTTGAATACATGAATAAAATAGTTGCATAATGCATAACACATGGCTTCTTTTCCTGCTTAGAATATTTTGCAATTAATTATATTGGATATTTCCTGTTGCATTAGGTAGTTCAATAATGATTTAGTTAACTGAAAAAAAAACCACTAAAATTGCCGACAAATTTGAAAAATTTAAACAGAAGTGATGCATTGATATAATTTCTCATGAAAGATCACTTGTGTCATTTTAATTTAAGAAATGAAGCAATCTGGTGATGTTTTGTCAGTCATCTGTTTTCCCCATTGGTAATCAAATATATGTAGCTAATATGGCTGCTTGTTTTCATTTGTTTCTTTGAAAAGTTAATATATTTCATAAGGATATTTTAATACAATGTTAGAAGTAATACCACAGTCTTAAAAATTGTGAATTCTACTTCCAGGCAGTATAGTGAACAAATTACTTCATTCAGCATTAAAGACAGAGAAGCTGGTTGTGTATTGGTTAATGTGGGATATTTATTTTTTGTAGTCTGTTTTGCAGGATGTACTTTGCATTGAAGTATTGTGAAGTAAGGGAAATAGAAAAAGAAATGCTTACTTTGAAATAAACTTGGGGTAAAAGAAAAAAAAAAAAAGTCCTGTATATTTTTATTTACTGGCAAAGCACTAGGCAAAAATACTTTGTTCTAATTTAAAGAAGATTATGTCTGTATGTGTCCCTACATAGGAATAAAATACATGTTAAATTCATTAATGATCTGAATTTGTTCTAGAAAACTAAGCAGTAACTAGATGTGTTTAAAAATGGAGAGCTAATGTAATGTAAGTTTTAGAAGTTGAGATAAAGACGTATTCTTCCCAAGTATGTGGTCTTCCCAGTGAATAAGAACATTCATAATCAATTTAAAATGTACAGAACATTTCTGGAGTTAGTTCAACTGTAAGCAGGGGAAAAAATTGTTCTTGAATAAGTCAGTGCATTTTTTCTATAATTATAATCTAAACAGAGATCTGTAATTCATTATGCTATATGATTGAACAAGTACATAATACAAGAAGATCTGATCCTAACTCAAGAACATATTCAAAAAATTAAGCAAATGGCTTTTTGATGAGGTGTAACTTAAATATTGAATTACCACAGTTTTGGTGTATGTGCATTGTTTTCTCACATTTTATTTAATGGAGTGTAGATATTGAGAACAATAATACGTTACGTGAACAATGAAGTAGGCAAATAAAAGAATAGAAGATTTCTGGGATCAAAGAAAGGAGTTAATGGGGAGAGAGTGCTAAATATGATGGACAGGGCTACATTTGAAGTTCATTTGTGGAGTGGAATAAGGGAAGAGGTACATTTACTGAATTCTTTCCTTCTGTTCCTTTATTTCCTAGCTTATTCTCTCTCTTTATTTGTTCCTTTCCAAAATGCAAATGTCAAATTGTATCTGATACTTGTTTATACCTGTCTTATTCATGAAGATGTATCTACACCAGCAACAGAGAGCTGTGCCAGTTCTTTCTGAAAAGTAGCTGTCATTCAGCTGTTAGAATCCGTATTTTTTAAAAAAAAATATTTTTAGGCCCCTTTTCAAAAAACAAAAATTCTAGATGTTGCTTCATTATAGTAGGCTGTCATGTTTTTGAAGGCTTCTGTGGGTGAGAATTTATTTTTTTCTGGTGGCCAACTGGAGGAACTTAGAAGTTGTCTCTCAGATAGTTGTGCTGCCTTTTGGGAGATGAGAAAGATAAATAACTTGATATCCCAATGGAAGTGTCCTGGGTTTCCAGACTACTTTTCTGAGTCCTCCTCACCTCCTTCTCTCCTGCCAATATGAAAATCTATTTCATAACTTCAGGGTTCTCAATTACTTGTTTTATTGTTTAGAGATTTTTTTAACATTAGAATGGGTTTGCGAACAGGACTATGAGGGAACACCTTGCTTTTAAATCATTTTGATTCACTTACAATTTCATTTTTTCTAAATTAGTAGATTCATTGTAAATACAATTTTAAATTATAAAACAGGGCAATAAGAATCTATCAAGTTTGTGGTTTAATGGTATTCTTTATAAATGTTCTGTATTCCTGTTACATATATATCCTTGTGTGCCTTATCTACATCTTCCATGAGACTAAGTATTGAAATTAACCTACAGTTCTGCATAGAACATATAGCAGTGTATAGATTCTTATGCTCTATGCACTGAAATTAGAAGAATGGAAACTTCATATCTTAAGTAGTTTTTTCTCCAATGTAAAGGTGCACTGCTTTGAGGAGAGTGGTCACTTAACTTCATTGCCAAGACTGCTACTTTTCAACATGCTTGTCATTACTATAGTTAGAATCAAAAAATTAGCTGACTGCTCCAGCATGGGTCCCCACAGGATCACAAGTGCTGTCAGCAAACCTGACTCATCTTTAAACATGGACTTACCTCCATGGGGCCACAGGTCCCGCCAGAACGCTACTCTGGTGTGGGCTTCGCATGGAGTCACAGCCTCCTTCAGGCACCCACCTGCTCCAGTGTGGGGCTCCTCCATTGGGCTGTAGGTGGGTCTCTGCTCCACCATGGTCCTACATGGGCTGCAGGGGCACAGCTGCCTCACCATGGTCTGCACCACAGGCTGCAAGGGAACCCCAGCTCCAGCACCTGGAGCACGTCCTGCCCCTCCGTCTGCACTGACCTTGGTGTCTGCAGGGCTGTTCCTGTCACATGTTCTCACTCCTTTCTTCAGTTGCAGTTGCTGGGTGGTTTTACCCCCCACTCTGTTGTGCCAGAGATGCTGCCTCCATTGCTGATGGACTTGGCCTTGACAAGCAGAGGTCTATGTTTGACACAGCTGGTGTTGCTTCTGTTGGATATGGGGGAAACTCCTGGCAGCTTCTCATAGAAACCTACCCTGCAGCCCACCCACTACCAAAACCTTGCCATGCCAACCCAATACAGTGTGTTCTGCTATGAGGCTGTTGTTGTTACCTTTGATTTTACTATATCAAAATATGAGAGGATGGACTTGTTTTGTTCACTTGTGGTTTCTTGTATATGGTTATGGTGTGGTTCTGCAGCACTGACACACAGACTGACTGACAAGGTACTGGGTGTGCAGTCCTTGGCACTGACCTGATTTCAACCTAGAATAAATAACAGGTGTTAATTCAGATTAGACTGTTGCTTTGGACTGTACCAGACTGGGAAAACATTTGAAAACAGAAGAAACTGAAGCTGTTTCCTTAAATAGTTGAAGCTATTCCAAGAATTGTTTTACATACGTTTACTAGAAGTTCCTAACTGGATTTTCTAGATTGCACATTATACAATAAAATTTAAAACTACAGCTACTGTTTATCATAATAAATACAGTGCCTAGGTCCACCTTAACTACTTAAAGGTGGTATGTTCAGCCACCTGGAATTTATAGCCAAGTAGATGTAAGCAACTTTTCAAATATTTTTATTGCTGACATTATTTTCACTAGTTAATGTAATTATAGAGTATATTGCCCACCTATTGTAAGTCAGTAAAATGGAGACATTGTTGAAGGGGGTAACAACTCCTGTTCTTAATTTTTTGCTGTAAATGTTTAGTGTGTTTTGCTTTGCTCAACTAATATATCATTAAAATATTTTTTACTATTTTTAATATTCAGATTATGAGGTTTTGTGTTTCTGTCTAGTTGTGTTGGTGCATGTACTTTTAAAGATTAATACTTTGATAAAAAATAAGCGGTTTTCCTATCAGTTTCCACAGATATGAAACAGCACAGCTTGACAGGAGTTAGAATCTGATGTATTGATTTTTTTATTAACTTAATATGAAAAATCTGTGCATTTCCAGTAGTTCTTGTCGGTGTCTTCAGTTTAATTGATTTTATCTTAAGATCGTGGTAGCAAATAAGATGAATGCCAATTAGTATTCTGCCTTCCTAACCTGTCTTCTTATCCTGTCTTTCAATAATTTTCTTGTCATAGCTGGCACGAGTATTTAAGCTTGAGAATAGGTAAGGAAGTAATCCTTTCTGAAGTTGTTACATCTGTGCCTCAGTTGGACAGACAAGGTCCCAGTCCACTGCTGCCGACAGTCTACAACTTAGAATTTGCAGTGTTGAGTGCTGATAGCCTCCCCTCCATGCCTTTCAAAGGGAAGATTGTTGAATATCACTCCTAAAATTTCACATCTCTAGTGTAACTTACCTGTGCTCAGATAAAATCAGTTATACTAGAGTCTTTCCAGACTGTGACTGCAGGAATGTGACTTGCTGAATCAGACTGCCTGGATGATAGTTCCACTGTATCATGTCATAGAAATACTACTTAAACTCCTAAATTGCCATCGGTTTGCATACTCCAGAAGACCTAGGGACTGTTAAGGGTGGTTAATTTATTAATGGAGTCTGTATCACAAAGTGTTTTGCTGTAAGCAGAGATGACTCACCTCTCTAATTCTCCCACACAACACCTATTCATCTGACTCTTGTTTATGAATGAAACACATGTAGTAATCTTCCCTTATTGGCTTCCTTACATGTTATAGGAAAAGAAATTGAACAGACAAAAGAAAGAAATAATTTCCCCTTTCTCTCCAACAAGCTTACAGAAAGAAAAATCATAGTTAAACTGGAAGCTAAGGAAGCACTTTAGAAGGGTGCCCTCTATGGCCACATGGCATGAGGTGCCATGTGGCTCATGGAAACTGCCTCTCCATCCCCACGATCTATCCATCTCTTCTGCTCTGTGTTTATCTTACCTCCAGCCTGGCTAGGGGAACCCTTCTTGTCTTTAGTGGCCATGACTGCGTAACTATGAATGAATAAATGAATGAATATGAGTAATTACTAATGTAGCAGCAAAGCAATGGACTGTTTTAAAACATGCACAAGTTTTTGATTTCATGACTTAGCAGTGAAAATGCCTTGAAGAAACTCCCTTTTTGTATTTCCAACATGTATTGTGAAAACGGTTTTTCAAATCCTTGCTTACCCTTTGTGCTTTGATTTTTTTCCTGAAAGACTGATCTAAGGAAGGGGATATCATCACTTATCTTCTGTGCATCAAAATATATTACCAATATATTGCTAATCCTTCTCCCTGAGGATTTCTAAGTTCATGCTGTAGAACATAGTAAACATTCTGATGAAGTAAGAAATTTCTTGATAAATCAGGCAAACTCATTTTAAACTGTTTGTTAACAATGTAATGTAATAGTCAGCCAGCAAATGAAGAGGAGGAGGAGTAATAATAATAATAATAACAATAGCAATAATAATTTTACCTTAATGGCAACAGTATTATGTTCTGATTTTAAGTTAAGGGGCAAGCACTTCAGAATTTTTTTTCTTTAAAAACAAAACATAAATTGTTGGTATATGATTTTTTTAATGCTGCTTTATCTGTTTATACTAAGATTAGTTTTCAATAGTTATCATATTACTAGCCTATGATGAAGTTAATCATAAAATCTTTTTGTATTATTTTGGAGAAGCTGAAAATACAAGTGGAGTAAGTTTATAAAGGTTCCTTTCCCAAAGGAAAAAACCAGACAAAACAGTTATGTGCATCATTCTTTTTTTATATAGACTCTTAAAGTTAAATCATCTGTTATTAATTAACATACTTAGATCTTCATAGCAACATGCCTACTTTAAGTAAAGGTGCCTTTTGTAAAGGCAGATAACTTTGTAATGCACAATCCAAGATGAAACTTAAAGGGAAATTTAGCAGAGAAAATTTTGGTGGGAGTGAGGAGACCAGAGAAATTGATCTGTGTGGTGGTTTAAAAATAAAATAGTATAAAAGAACAACAACAACAAGGCCAAGACTTCAAAGGTACCTCTAAGCAGCATAATAACAATTGGAAGTATTACATGGTCATGCTTTGATCTATGACCTTTTTCCCCCCTGCTTTTGAGCAATGGAAAACTGCTGGAATTTTTTTCCCCTGAAATAAATTGTTGGGGTTTTGTTTGTTTGTTTGTTTTAGTAGATATCCAAAGTAGTTCTCTGACTTACTATTGGTTGACAATATACTTGTATTTTCTATTTGTATCTTGGCTTCACTGCAGACAAACTGATCTTTTCGAGGCAGGGCATGGTATAGAGGAGAAGTAGGAATGGACTGAAGTGTCCTTTAGATTTGCCTTTGTATCTAGGGGAGTTGAAAATAGGCAAGAATGGAGAGGAATTTTGTACGGCAGTGCACAGAATTTTATAATTTCACTGTGAGCTGTGCAGCAATCTGATGCATGTTAGTTTGCTGGTAAGTTTGTTAAATTCTGTTTAAAAAATTCTTCATCTTAGAACACAGTCTTCTTATCAATCTGTCAGCAACTACCATTTTAAAAGCATGAGTGTGGCAACCTGTTTCCGCTGGAAAAATTTTTATCTTTCAGGTCTTCAGGTTGAATTTATTTTCAGTTGCCAAGATGACTACATAAATTGATTGTCTTTAGAAACTGTTAAAAGTTCTTTCCTCTAAATTAGACAGACTAAATTCTTAGAATGCAATATTGAGGAGAAAAGATCCATTATATCAGTATGGCTTTTTATATCTAGATACACACTTTTGCTTGAGGTCAGTCTGCAGATGTGGGGAAGGAGAAGTTTTGAAGATATTGGGAAAGCTGATCTGAGAATTGTTGACTGTTGGATCACTTGAGGCAAATTGAGTCCTTTCTAGCATAAAGTATGTAAGTGTCTAAGTTTAGAGAACTTAGAAAATTTATAACTAAAACAGAGAGACANGTGTCCCTCCGAAAAGCTGTGCAAAAATCCCTCGGTGAGGTCGGTGGGGAGAAAGCCGCTCAGACAGGGCACAGGACTGGGGTCTTCCTTGCCTTGGCTTGTCGTCTGCTGCCTCTCGGTTGGAGTTCCCTCACGTCTGGGCTGGCCGCCGCTGGGCTCCCTCAGAAAAGCCCAATGTAAGGGCCCCCCCCAGCTAGTGATGTTGTCCTCTCTCTCTCTTGATCAAAGTCAAAAACAATCCAAAATGCTCCGTAAATCCAGGAATGGGAAAGGAAACAGCAGGAAAGGCAAAGAAAGAAACCAAACTCAGGGAGGTTTCTCCCTCTGCCATCTCTCCACTGCCAACCGCAAAAAACCAGCGTGTCCGCTTCCCCCCCCCGCCCTAAATCACCGGTCTTCTTGCTTCTTTTGTTAGAGGCAAATGGACTAAGATAGGCCAATTCGCCCCTCATTCTGGCGGTGGGGAAAGAAAAGTTCCATTAGATTCTGAAACTATAACAGTAAGACAGAGAATATAACATGTAAAACCAGTGTTGCAGGCAGCAGCTGTTACATAGTGCAGCTTATTCCTCCTTCCTCCTCCAAAGAAAGAGTTTCACCTGAAACAAGTGTAAGCAACCTCTCTAGGGTAAAAACACCCACAAACCACAAACTGCCCACAAAAAATCAACCCCACAGACTAAGGATTTGGTCTCTTTTTTGCCTATCTCTCATCATCTTCAGATAGTAATAACTTCAGTACTGTACAAGCAGTGAGAATATAAAAACATTTTCATTTTGATTTTATAGTTCTAGTAGTTAAAATGTTACAGATCCTTTACTTAATTTCTTGCATAATAATGTGGACAAAGTGCTAGTTAAATTTAATTATTATTCTAATTTTATGACTACTGTGGTCCTATACAGTATTCATCTCAAACTTCATTGTGCCTCTATGTGCCTGCCAGATGGTTCTCCTTAACTGCTGCTTTTTATGGTACTTGGATTTTATTTTTTTTCTGTACTTGAAGGTGTAATGATGCATTCACATGTGCTATCCCAAGATTTGAATTACTATATACTACAGTCAACTGTATTATTTATGGTTGCAATCTTGGATAATGCAGAAGGATTAGAAGCTAGAGTTACTGCTTGCAGACCTGAGGTGACTGCAGAGCTGAGTGTCTTTATGTGTGTGGATCGATAGATGTTAAAAGCCATTTGGGAATTAAGTAAAAGCATAGCTCATTCACAAAGGCTTTGGCTGAATTAATACATTTTCCTGGAACTAGAAACACTGGTATCACTTTGCAGTAACGCCTGAGGTAGCTCTGTGCAGAGCTAATGTGGGCAGGCAGGATTAATTAGTTCAGCCATAGCCTCCATAAACCTGCTTAATATCTAAAATGTAATCTTTCGGCTTTGTCTGCATCTGAATAATTATACTTTTTTGAGTCAGTCTTTCTTACAGAGAACCAGCTTGTATGTTTCTGTCTCAGTGGCATGGTTAAATATAAAGTGATCACTGATTATTTCTGAGATGCCTTATAAATAGAAGGAAAGAGAGAAAAATATTTATTGCGAGGGTGTCAGTGTGTCTTATAACTTGCATTTAGAATCCTATCAAAATTTCTAAAAGTTGTATAGTGATTGTATTGATATATTAGAATAGCTCTAGACTGTGATTTTAAATCTAAATTGATAGAATGGACAAGTAAACTGCAATACGAAGAAAAGGGCTTTTCATAAAGTAATCATGGAAGTAGAACATGTTAAACTTAAGTCTGGTGCCGTGCTTATGGTGAAACAGTCTTTTAAATTTATTGTGAGAATATTTTTGACATTTCAGTATAATATTAATAGTATTTGAGATTGTATTTTAGACTCTAATCCTGTAAAGATGTATACTGTTTCTTAACTTTGTGCTTAACGGATTGTTGTCCTAAGTCATAAGGTTACTCATAGAGGATTGTAGTAAGCACCATCTGTCTATATGGAATTTTCTTTGACCTATTCATTAAAAAAAAAAAATAAAATCTAAATATAAATCTTCAAACATTTATATGATGTTCTTATTGATTTTCATGTAGTAAAAATGACCAGGATCTTATTTTAGATGACAAATACAATAGAAACTTTTGATCAGGGTAAGAAAAAAATTGATGCGTACAACCTGCTTTGAAATTGATGTTACGGCTTGACAGGCTATTTTGGTAAAACTTTGGAGTACTCTAAATGGGTATTATCTGTGTCCTTTTAGTGCTGACACTCTGTGGAGCATTCTGTATGTGATTTTAGACAGATTATTATGACCATTCAACAATAAAGCAAGACAAGGCACTATTTCACATTCACAGCATGTACTTTGGCTACACTATATACTTTATGCATGACAGCTTTGCTCAACAAATAGAAAAAAATCTTGTTTTCCTTAGCACATTGATTATTTTTGGTGCTGGCATGGATTAACCAATCTCAACATTTATTTCAAAATAAAATATTGTATTTGGAGAGCAAGCAAACCTTTAGATGACTAGATAGTGTGAGCAAAGTTGAAATGCAGGTTGGACATTTAATTTAATCCACTTTTTCACAGCTACGAGAGCTATAGTTTTTACTCTTGCCTGTGCCCACTACCTCTGTGAGAACTTTCATGGTTGCAGATACTTGTCAGTACAACTAGGAGCTATTACATATATTTTATTTCTGGAAAAGGAATAATGACTTTATGTATGCATTGTATATGCACTACAGTGCATTCTGTCATCTATCTTTTTGAGATATTTGAAAAACAATTTTAAATATTTCCTTTCTGCCACAAATATGTGTTTGTTTGTTTTTCTTTCTCTCTTTCCTCTGTTTTTTCAGCAGCAGATGAGTGTATTTATTTTTCGCTCTCATCACCCAAGAATCACTTGTGATTTTTTTTTTCCCCTGTGCATTGGTCTGTCTTATGTCTCTGCTGCAGGTTTTTATAAGTTTCATGTTCTTGCCAATTTTGTCCCCTGAAGTCTTTCATATCTCTTCTGTTTCTAAACTGTAAACTTTTCTGAACACCTTTTTTTCCACTCCGTGTGCTTTCTGAACACTTCATTTAAAGACACTGCTGGGATGGGCTGCTGGGTGATTTCCTTGTGGCCTCTGAAGTCTCTCTGTGCTTTTCTAAAGTGAGCCTCAGCATTTGTTTCATCAGGCCAAGATATTATTCCCATGTTTGGTATGAAGAAAGTATGAAGAAAGCTCTCCACCGCCCTGTTGTTTCACTGTCATTTTTGGTGGGCATCACTGTCTGTGTGCATGTTCAACCACTTTATGCCTCGTTTCTGTGGTAATAGTGACTCTAGGGATGGAAAGTGTGGAATGATGACATACTTAGTGGCTGCAAATTTTAGCATAGTTAGGGTGGATGGTCAAATGTTTGACAGGGCTTGTGCTTTCATCATTGTGAGCACTGTCACCTGAATCCCACACAGCTTCTCCTGCCTCTTTCAAGTGCCAAACCTTTGGCTAGAACTGCAAGCTCCAGGGCTGGATACTGAAAACCTTGGATAGTCCTGATAAAGCTAGGAGTACTGACAGAATGGTTTTGCACTTGTTTGAGTATGAATTCCCACTCCTACCACAATAATATGAGAAAAATCATTGGAGAAATTGGTCAAAAGAAAAAGTAAGACTTGTATTCTTTCAAGGAGTTGTTCACCTCTTTAAGTCTGTTTCTGTTAGTAGCTGGGGATTATTAAGAAAGTAACAGATTGCTTTGTCTACATGTTTAATCTGAAAAAAATTCTTGTTCTTTACGTGTAGCGCGACCCTATTGGCTTTCTTGGTTGAGCTTCTTAAGAGTTCAGTAGCCATGCAAGAACAAATGCTTGGTGGAAAAGGCTTTCTAGTCATTGGCTATCTCCTTGAAAAGGTATGTTTGAAGGATTTTTATCTTTGTTCTTATTATTTCTACTGTCATTGTGGTACTTTCAATCTTTTGGCTCAGAAGACTGTTGGAATAAAATATATTTGTGATATAAGTATTACAAATTTAAAATATTTTTTGTCTACAAAAAAAAAAATCTTTTTTTGTCCCTTCATCGTCCTTTTTCTCTTATAAACCAGTATTCAAAGACTTTGTTTTCTGGAGTTGGCCTTGTTCTCTAGTTTACACTCTTACTTGAGTGTACTTCAAAGTATTTTTATTTGTGATTCTAAACTATCTGTCCCCCAGAGTTGTTTAGAAAAGTTCTCTTGTTCCTGGATTGCACAAGCATAGTACAGAGGTGTCATAATTGAGGTTTGAATTTCTTTTTTCAGTGTATGTTAATAAAAACAAAATTAATCTACTGTGACTCAGTTTTGAAATTGTTGAAATAGTTGTCCTGTGTTTTGAAGAAGAAAAGCTTTAAAAAATTAATTTCTGAAAGGAGAAGTTGCAAAGGGCATTCCCTTTACTTGCCTGTTTTCAGACATGAATGAGCACTTATCACAGAACTGAGGTTCAGTTCAATTGTCCAGGGAGCATTACCTGCCTCCTGGCCCAAAGGCCTCATGAAACCCTGTTATGGTGATTTCATAATCCTAATAATCTGAAAATCTGAGTAATCTGTCACAACATAATTCTTACAATGTATGCCGTTTCCTGAGGGAGTTATGCTGTATTCACTTAGGTGCATGTTTTTCAGAACAATGTGTTTTATTTTTTTCAGTGTATGCTTGTATTTATTTGGCACACATGGCAGGAAAAAAATGCTTCTGCTTCCTAGCCAGTTTCAATTTTATTATTTATAAATTATCTGTTGTATCTGTTGTTCATTTGCATATAATCAAATACTTCAGAGAATACAGAAAGCTTTTTTTTCTTTTCTGACTTGAATTTCCAAGTATTTTTGTTCTTATTAGTTGCAGACTATTTATTGTGAATTGTGATTTACAAGCCAAAGGAAATTCAGCATCCAGACTGAGCTTGTATTACCGACATAGACTTCAGTTCTAAAATTAACATATCTGTGTATTCCTGGCCTGTATTGATAGCATTAAAAGTAATTGGAGCATAGAATCACCTACGCTGGAAAAGACCCTTAAGATTGTCCAGTGTCACATCTACACGCCTTTTAAATACTTTCAGGGATGGTGATTCAACCCTGGACAGCCTGGTCCAGTGCTTGACATTTGTAGAGAAGGCAAGGGAAAGGGTATTTTTTGGGAGTTTTTATTCATTTGTGAATTTAGTATACAAAGATGTTTGTCAAAGTCCTCATGCCATGTTACTTCATAGGAGCAGGTCTCAATTGTAATTTTATAGCATATGCTATGAAACTGAAAGACTCCCCTGAAATTCAGGGAACCTTGAACCCAACTCCTCCAAATACCTACCTGTGTTCAACTATACCAGTGTGTATTTACATATTGAGATTCCCTTTTTCAGTAAGACACATCATTAACTTCAGAAGAGTTAAGAACTTCAGATGAAATTCTTGAAGCATTGTACTGTAAAATGTTGGATCCTGACTGGATTCTAGTAAAGCAAAAACAAAACCAACCAACCAAAAAACTAAATAAACAGAAGAGAAAAAGTAGTCAACCACAGCCATTGATTAATATTTTGACTTGTTAAATATAGCCATTAGAAAGACGGTTAATATTAGCAGAAAATATAAGTTGCCTTCACATCCAGTGAAATCAAAACACATGAGTCTAGCAATGCTGAGATGGGTGAAAAAATAGATTTATAGTTCTGCTGTAAGTATATTAAAAAAGAAAGTTTTTCTTTATCTTTGCTCTTTCTGATTATTGTCCTCTAGTCATCTAGAGTTCATATAACCAGAGCAGTTCTGGAACAATTTTTGTCATTTGCAAAATATTTGGATGGATTATCTCATGGAGCACCTCTACTGAAGCAATTATGTGATCACATCCTTTTTAATCCTGCTATCTGGATACATACCCCTGCAAAGGTAATTGTACACTTTAATAGTGTTGTGACTCTTCTACAACTAAATGAAATACCTGTATTCTTTTGAAACATGGTACTTAGGTTTTTGTGTATTTTATATTAAAGTATGATAATAGCAATGATATTTTAGATCATGAAGTCTATATCGTGATTAACTATATACATCAGTGTCTTTTATAAGTTGCTGAGTGGTTAAATTATTGCATAAGGTTCTATCTGATTCTGTTAAAAGGCTGTTTCTAGACACCCATTCTCTTTTTCAGTGGTTGCATTACATTGTTTTTTCTAAAGATTAAGCATAGAAGTATGTATTTTAATTGTAGGCAAAAGGTGACACATGGTTTTTTACACATTCGCATAAGCTCTTATGCATATTATATGTTTTAGTTTGATAAAATCTATAAAACGTTGTATTTAATCTCTGGTAATAATCAGTTAGTTGTTTTCCAAAGTATCCATGGTTGAGATTTGTGAACCAAATTGAAAATTGGCATGGTACTAAAATCTGAAAATATATACTTCTAGTAGAAAAAGCCAGAAGAGAAAACAACCCAGTATGTTTATCATTACTTAAATCAAGAATCATAAATAATTTAGTTTGGAAGGGGTCTGTGGATGTCATTCATAAGTATCAGTCCGGTCCCTGCCCTAACCAAAGTGGTGATAATATTTTTAGTTTTTTATATCATATCCAAAGTATATATTAAAAAAAAGTTCTACAGCTTAGGGTTACTAATACAGAACTTATATTTATGTAACTATTTCAGGTGCAGCTGTCTTTGTATACCTACTTGTCAGCTGAATTCATTGGAACTGCTACAATCTATAACACCATACGCAGAGTAGGAACAGTCCTGCAGTTAATGCACACACTGAAATACTACTACTGGGTGGTTAATCCTGCTGACAGCAGTGGCATCACTCCTAAAGGATTAGGTAAGTACAACACATAAGAAAGAAAATATAAGCATTTCTTTTATAGGAATATTTTTGATGTTGTTATGTGAAAGCTCATGGGATCTGTAGCAGTGGTCAAAAGTAGGACTATGCAAGTACTTGTATCATACTCGTCAGATGATAATTCCTTATAGTCATATGTATGACCAGAAGATTCCAACTCTGGTCTTCACTCATATCACATATACTTCCTTGAGCATACTTTAGGAAACATATTAAAATAATTGAGTTTTCTTCTTCTGTAACAAAGAGGAAATATGAAATGTATTTCATATGGAAAAGAAAGTTTTGTGGGGTTTGAATAATTGGTAGTGTAAAGTGACCTTGAAAATGGAGTGGAAGCTTCTAGTTCTCACTGCAGCAGTCTCTGAAGCTGTATTCTCAGTTCAATAATATTTCTTTTTCTTTGTCCTTATAAAATAGAGATTGATTGAACTTTGCTTAAAGTGATGTGCTTAGCTTAGCTCAGCTCAGGAAGTATTGAATGACAGCAACAACAGAATACAGTAATAGATACCAGCTAAACAGTTCATGTTACAGACGTGTATTAACCAGAGCAAATCATTCTAATCCTATACACTCTGGCTGTAATGTCATTTAACTGTCTACTTGTGTAAAGCAGGAAGGATTTGGCTGAAAGTCTCTTAAAAAATTAATAGATAAAGGAGAAGTTATTAATTATCTTTATTCTGTAACTATTAGTGTCATGCTGAGAAATTGAATTGGGGAATGTGTTAGTGCTGCCACATATCCAGATATTCAAGAGTGTCACATAGCTAACATATAAGTTATTGGATAATTCTTCATTTGTAAGTGAGGTGTATGCACAGGATTTGTCTTTGATTTTTTTTTTTTTTCATTTTAATGCAAACAGAAGGAACAATTCTTATTCTAAGGTATCTTAATAGGCAGTGAAGGTGTAACTTTTTGAGGCTCACAGAAAGAGCTGCTGTAGGATCTGGGGCATCATTTATAATTCTCTCATAGTATAATTCTAGATGAACAATACTCTTCATAAAATTATTAATTTTTTTAAACACCTAACAACACCACACTGTTCTCTGTTCATTTGAATGGAATTTTTGTAATACTCGATTATGAAAATTAACTGTTGTTGCTACGATGAATTAAATGTGAGACACAGTTGTTACTTAATTAGCTTGAAAACTTTGTCAATGATAAATTATATTACCCACTTGCACTGATTCTGGATTCCTGCTGCCAAAATAGAATTAGGGTCATTTTTGTTACCTAAAATGAAGATGTCTGTCAATTACAGACAGTGGAATACAGGAGTCAGTTGCCTTAATATAGATTTCTGGCATCATTATAATCTCTGTGGGGTATCCCACCTGCCTCTCAGAAGGATGCAGGTTTCGTGTGCATCCAACATCAAATTTGGGGTTTTTTTGGGTAGATATTTTGCATGCTTTATGTCATGTCAACTCAGACTGGTAAGTTTGTTTAGGAAGCTGTGTCCTACCCCTAGTTGACAGAGTGCTGGTAACTGTTTTGTTTGAAAGGTAGTTGCTTTCTAGACGGCATTGGCTCTATTGATCAGATTTCTACTGGCCTCAGTGCAAAGATAGAAGCTGGTCTCACGTAGAGACCGTGTAGCTCGTGTAGGAGCTACACTACATATGTCTGAAATTAGAGGGAGCTGAATCCTATGCTGGTGTTGGCTTTATCCAGCTTCAAGCTTTCAGAGCTCTCATCTGTTGAGAGTTACACTGCTGTGCTGCACAAGTACAGTTTTACCATCAGACAAGTTAACCGCATCATCTCAGTCAGGAATTAGGGTGTTTAAAACTCAGCTGATCAGCTTATAATATGTACATTGTGTTTGTGACTGCTAAATGACCAGCTGTTAGGAGGTAAAGTTTGCAGGTGTCAATCATATTTACAGCTAGATAGAGACTTGGAACATTGCTTAGCTATTTTGAGACTGTAAGTTTGATAATATTGTCTATTGGTTATGGTTCTCATTATTTTCGGGATGAGGGAGTTTGTTTGCTTGGTTTTTTTTGTTTTTTTTGTATGTTTTTCCTGATAGTTTTGTTTTCAATTAAAAAATTCACATACCTCTGTGTCATGATACTACTACCTAACAGCACTTTGAAAATGTGCTGCAGATTACAGGCTGCTTCCCTCTGGCTGGGCTTGCTCTTTTGTGGAATCAGTGACATTTCTTTCTGTAGGACGTATGACTGGTTTTTATCTTGCCCAGATCTGCCTCTCTGCAGTTTGCTGTATTTTTGGACTATTTGTATGTGTAATGCCAGTTGAATGGCTGCAAAAAATATATAGTGTATTCATCAAAATCTGAACAGAAGGCATGAGGTACACAAGCACATGAAATTAGGAATGAGAAATGAATCAGTTAACTCTGAATTAGCATGTATATGTCTAGTTTACTTCCCTACCTCTGTTCATTCTTACCCTTTTAATAATATACTACATTCCCTTCTCATTTGTGTCAATTCCAGACAAAATTCTTTTTTTCTCAGGAAGGCAACTGGGTCAGTCCCTGAAAGGTAATCAGACAGAGCAAATTAGTGGTGGCTTGAGGTAGGAGCTTGACAACAAATAGCACAATTACTAAGGCCTTCATACAGTTCGTTGGGAAGGTGTTTGATAAACTGTGAGGCCATACATATTTTCAAAACATATGTTACTATCTGCTATATCCAAATTTTATTTTCTTTTTTCCCCCTTTAGTTATATTTATAAATAAACTTTTTAAAAGGTTAATGTCTACTTTCTTCCTTGTTCCTTATTCTCTTCTTTCTTCGCTGTTTCTTAGACTACAGAAACTCCTCTGTAATTGATATAACTCTAAAGAAGTATTTTGTAGTATTCTCTTTTCTGTCTATAAAAGTGGATTTCCTTGAGTTGAACAACATCAGCCTATTAGAGAGAAAGATCAGTGGCATCACAGTGGATGTGCAAACCCAGAACAGCTATGGATTTTCTCCGTGCAAATCAGCACTAGGACTCTTTTGCCTATTGTTTCACAAATAACTTCTGCTTCTGACTAATACAGCTGTAATAACTGCAGTGATTTGCAGGTAGATGAGTGTGGAAATATAATAATTGCTGAGGTGAGGGATTGCTAAATTTAATTTCACATTAACTTAATTTCATATTAGATTTTTATTAAACATGTATCATTTACTCTCAATTGATAAAATTCCTGAAACCTCTTCAAAACATTTAATCACGTGCAAATTGCATTGCTTTTCTTCACCACATGCTCTTTTAACATTAAATTCAATCTATATGTTATGCAGATTTGACTGATTCAGGCTTCAGTCATAGAATGTAAGAATACAGTCTTAGAAGTAACTGTTGTTATTACACTTAAAGCTTTTTTCTTTTCGCCTCTCTTTTCAGCATCTCAGAACTTCACCAATCCTGATATTTAGAAAAAGTTAACTCTTCCAGGATTTTGGTTTTGTGTTAATTTTTATTAGCCTGCATTCAATCACTACTGCCACATGTAACCAGCAAGTTAATAATTTGTTAAAATGTAAATAATGTATTAAAAAGAAATTTGTTACAGTAATAAACTTACACTTTAAAAAGACGATTAGGTAAATGTTAGATTTGATGCGTTTTAAGTAGCATTTGATGTCTCAAAATGGAAGAACAGGACCAATTGTCTATGAAGAGTAATTTTAGTGTATGAAACAGAATAATGTCATCGTGAGAGTAGATGGCAGCTGAAACTCTAAACTGACTTGACATGAGACTTTTCAGATCTGGAGAAAACTTTAATGGAAATCTTGCCAATATCCAAAATTTGACTACATGTGCTGTAGTGCCTTCAAATAATTTTCTGTCATATTAGAAAGTAAGCTTATTCATGCAGACATTTTAGTAGTGTGATGTTTTCTTGTCTTCTAGGCATGTCATTTTTTTAGATGGAGATACTTAAACACTTTTTAATATCAGTAGTTTGATTTACTATCACTTGCAGACAGTTACAGTGCTTGAGGGTTTTATCGCCTTCACCTGTCTCAATAAAGCACAAAGTGGGTGAGTTTTCTGTAGTGACAGTTTAGCATCCCTTATTTTAAGGCCGAAGTGGCTCAGTATTGAAGTTTCCCACTTGGCTAGTGCTGTTTTCTTTTAAAAATGACTTATTTTAAATATGGGGTTGTATTTTTCCCTTTTGTTATTGATTTCCTGTTTCATGCTGGTATTTCTTCTTGGATTCAGAATACTGAATGCATATTAGTCTTTTTGTTTCCTTCTGAAGTATTAGAGGCATTGTTTCAAAGTTTAAAACTATCAGCTTGCTTGATAATTATAATTTGTAGATTTTGCATTTTACATATAGATCCATATAGTGGAAGTGACTTATCTGTTTAAAATTGAGTTATACTTTTCTTTTGGTGGTGTTCATTTCAAATTTAAAAAAAACATAAAAAGTCAAGCCCATTTCCTCAGGAAATAATATCTAAATTTTATTATTAATTTTTTTAAGTTGAACTATGGTTATAAATATTCTCTAGATATGCCACATGCATGCCTTTAATTTAAGTCATACATAATAGGGGTAATAGCAATTTCAGTATCTAAACACAAAGCAAAGAAGGCAATGAAGTGAAAAATTATTTAAAATATATAGGGTTTTGTCTGTAATTATTTCCTTTTGTGGATTTGGGAAATGAATAAGAGGATAAGTGAGGAGTAATTTAACTCTGTCCTGCCATTGGTATATTTGGATGATGTGTTTCAGTGATAATACTTCAAGCTGCCAGAGACATCTTAGAGTTCTCTTATCAGTTGTCTTCTTTGATATTTTGTCTTTGCAAAATACACTCTAGACTGTTATTTAAAGATGAGTCAAACTGTAATTGTCTTTCAGAAGGGGCAAACCACATATCTTTTAATATTAAAGTAACAGAGAAAAAATTAAACACTTTTTTATTTTCAGTATGTCTACTAACTATTGGATAATTTAATTTCTTTATTAACCTTTTTAAAGAAAATGAAAATATTTATGCATTATAAATAAATTCTCCATGTTTCTGAATTAATTTGGTGCTCAATTTCTGCAAATTTAAGAAAGAATTCATTAGAATCCACGAGGAAATTTATGCCTTGAGAAATCTGCACTGGAATTACTTATTATTACGCATAGGGTTCTCTGGAAATATTGATGGATCATCAGTGAGAAAGTATAAAATAAAGCCAATAACAGAAAAATAAACTAAATATCGTGGAGTTTGCCTCCTAAGAGAAAATAATTTAGGGTTCTCAATGTTAACAACTCTCGGAAATGTATGGTGCTAAACTGCAATTTTGGACACTGTTGTGATGTATCCATGTGAAATACTTGCAATTTCATTGTTCATAGAATTACAGAATATGCTGAGTTGGAAGGGATCCCTCTGGATCATCCAGTCCAACTCCAGACCCTGTGCAGGACACCCCAAGAGTCACACCATGTGCCTGAGAGCATTTTCCAAACAGTTTTTGAACTCAAACGGGCTTGGTGCTGTGACTACTCCCCTGAGGAGTCTGTGTTGTACATGAGAAACACGCATTTAAGTTCCAGACTACTGAGTAGTATAGTTAATTCTTGAACTGAGTGACCAAGCCCTTCACTTTTTTTGTTAGTGTTTCTTGTGTGCTTCACAGCTCTTACTCTGAATGGACCTTTATCAGTAGTATCATGCCTCTGATAGAGAATGCGTGGTTGTTAATGTACAAGTTATGTTAAATAGAGTTTTCAAGAACATTTTACATGTCCAATATTTTTGAATGTGAACTCTAGAAGTGGGAATTATGAAATTTATTATGAGAAAAAGTAACTATAGTTTTTGTGGATAGAAGAAGTTGCAGTTATTTCAGAAGCTGGGTTAGAGTGGAATTCAGTTCTCATTAGCTTCACAGCAGTAAGAAAAATAGGTCCTTCTGTGATCCACATAAGATGTGATCTTACTTATGTATGCATGGGGATGAAATTCTGCTATCTGTATCATGTCTTATTAATAGAAGGAGTAGAAAAAATGTGGTTTTCACATATCAAAATACCCAAAACAGATGGAAGAATGTTGCATTTGGTTGCTGGTAGAACTGATAACACAATGTTTTATTTCCAAAGACAGAATTAGAAATAACTGTTTTCATTTTTCAAAGCTCCCAGTCAGTTTTGTTGGTTTTTTTTTCTCACATTGATATTGATTGTACTTAATTCTCTGAATATGTTTACTTATTCCCTCTTAATTATGCCCTTATAATTGGTCTGTGCTGCAGAGAAGAATTGAATAATTTTTTTGTTTTGTTTATTTTTGTCTGGATAAAGCTGGCTAACTCTTATTATGAATGTATGTTTAAAAAAGATCTGATGCAAATCATGGGCTATCTGTGATAAACACATAAAGAATCTAAAAGCAGGAAATGCTTTAGTGACTCATCCTGGTGTGGGATAAAGGAGGAGGCATCCTTTCTCTTTGCCAGTTAACCAGACTGTTACTATTTTTTATTAGGGACTTAGAGTTACTGCACCAATCTTAAAAACATTTTCCTTGTGGTTGATTTGGGCTTGGTTTTAGTCTTTAGCAGTGCTGATTATCTGTTTCTGACTGATACTGATGCTAAATTGTCCATATGCATTAATGTGCACAAAGATTAATAAACAGGAAATAAATACGAAATAATCCTTTCTTTGCTGGTTTTCATTTGGATAATATTTAGTATAGTGGCTTAGTCATTCCAAGTTATTATCACGTACTGTTATTTATGTATTGCTATCATTTTATTACTATCTTTCATCTTTCTGTGTCTTTAAAAAAAAAAAAAAAAAAAAAAAGCTAAATAAAATATAGATTTCCTTTTTCCAGATGGAACATCTCTTATGCTTAAGTATATTGCTTTTGAAAAATGTGATTCTGAAAGGCTATAAATTATATCATTTGCAAATGTGAACTTTTGTATAAGAGTAGAACACTAAATCTACTGTAGGAATTGTGATTTCATTAAGAAGCTGCAGTCATTAAAGGAATTAGCTTATATTTAAAAGTGCTGTATTTTGCTTCTTCCAGATGGTCCTCGACCCTCCCAGAAAGAAATCATATCACTAAGGGCGTTTATGCTTCTGTTCTTGAAACAACTTATATTGAAGGTAATACAGTCTATTCAAGAGGGACAACATTCAGATCTGTTATATACTTGTATTGGGATCTTTCACAGTAGAAAATAGGTAATACCTGCCAGGTATTTTATCTGTTTCTGGTTAATTGCAATGTTCATGCACTTCTAATAAACATAAAGATGGTAAATCCATACAGTATTTCTTATTAACCTCGCCAAACTCCACCATATATAATTTATTAAATGTTTTATATAATACATTAAAAT
>VXAU01000558.1:8926-30558 GCA_013399695.1 Formicarius rufipectus | reverse complement strand
TAGTAAATATTGAATAATTTTAATAAATTAATTCAACTATATTTTATTTAATTAATTAAATGAATCAAATCATAAAGGTAACAACAGTTGTTAAGTCAGTTGTTGCTTTATCTTCCCTGTTGGTTCTACCACTGGTCGAAATGGTATAGGGCTTTTTCTCTCTGCTACAGCTGAATGCTAGTTTTTGAGGCTCCTTCCATTGGAGACTAGATTGAAAACCAGTATTTTCTGGCTTGGCCTTTCCTTTTCCTTCTGTGTTTTTTGGGGTTTTTTTTGTGTTTTGTTTTTTGGTTGGTTGAGGGTTTTTTTGTTTTGGTTTTGGGGGTTTTTTTTGGTGTATGTGTTGTTTTTTTTTTCTTGGGGGGGTCGGTTTTTTTTGTTGTTTGTTTGGTTGGGTTTTTTTCTGTCTCAAAAACTGAAAAAGTGACAGTAATAGTTTGGAGTATCTGAGGGTTAACACTGTAAGCATCTTTTCTATCAGGAATAGATGACTGACCCCATATTGTATTGAATTGTTAATGTGATAAGGAAGTGCAGTGGAATGATAGCAAAAATTTAGTCTTTGAAGTTCAAATGTTAAAGTTGTAGGATTATTTGTCTTGGTCCAAATGTTGCTTGATCAAACTTTAAGAATGCATTTTCTCTGAAGAATACCCCTCCTTTTACATTTTTTTTTCCTTTAGGATCGAGGTGTGAAAGAAGATGAACTTCAGAGCATATTAAATTATTTACTAACAATGCATGAGGTACATTTCCATAATTACTTATTTTTCACTGTTACCAAACACTGTGCTGGTATGTATTGCTGTTGAGGTTATTTTTTAGAATAACATTGATCCTTGTCATACAGGATGAAAATATTCATGATGTGCTGCAGCTGCTAGTGGCACTAATGTCCGAACATCCAGCATCCATGATACCTGCCTTTGATCAGAGGAATGGGATACGGTAAGACAGTGAAGGAAGAAAATACATTAAAAGCACTTCCAGTATCATCACTCTCCGATTTGCTTCTTTTTCACATAAATATCACACTTGCTGATCTTTCAAACAGCAATTTTATTAACTTAGGCTTTATTTTTGACAAAGTGAGTGGTTTCAATAGATTGGAGAAAAAAAAAAAGCTTTCCAGTTAAGATTATCATTATTTTTCAAGGTAAATGTATTGGTGTACTTGCTTCTCAATCTCAAATACAATATGTAATTACCAAGATGCATCAAAAAGCAGAATAATTATCTCAGAATAATTCAGAATATTCTTTCTTTGTATGTTTAACAATCTCTTGGGAGAAGAAGTGAAAAAGATACATTCTGTGCTACCTCTTAAATTTTCTTTGAAAAGAGTGGAATTTAGGTGTTTATCTGTTTGACAGTGAAATGAACAACTGGTAATTCCCAGAGAAGTGGGGTTTTTTCATTTGTTTATTTATGCCTGATTTGGTAATACAAACCGTTATCAGGGACGAAAAATTTTCATATAATAATTTAATATTTAATATGGAATTTTATCTTGTACTGTTCTGAAAATACTTTGGAAAATGCAAGGAACTCCACAACACCTACTACTCGATAAGTTCAAGCATCATTCTGCCTAAATACTAAGATCTTTGTATAAATACATGTGCTTAAAACTGTTTCAATGGCAATGCTAGTTGAAGACAAGGCACACTGTACTTATGGTTAGGAAGTTGCTTTCTGCCTATAGTTTGTGTTCAGGCAGAATTCTATTCCTGACATCGCTCTAAGAAGAGCAGGACTGATCTGGAAGACTGAAGACATTTATGTAACTTTTGTGGTACGAGTATTAAAACTTTGTGATGGTGCAATCTGTATGCCTGAAAGTTTGTGTTGAAAACCTGGGCTAAATGCACAGAAATGCAACACTGAAGTATTAAAAAGGGGTTAATTTGAGTAGGTTATGAGGGGCCAAAAGCCTCAGAGATCATATGATAATGGCATAAGTGCTTTCAAAAGAGGAAGACCGTCTACTAAAGCAATCTTTAGTGGAGAAAGACTAGAAAGAATGACTAAAAGCTGAAGCTAAGCTAATTGTAATGGGAAAATATAAATGAAAAACTTTGTTAAAGAATGACCCTGGGGAAGGGTAGTATTTTCTGTCTCTTGGTGCCTTCAGAGCAGGGCTGTTTTCTGTTCTGAACGACTTCAGAAGTTGTGTTTAAACCTATCATATTAATTAAATATGTAATAATTAAATTACTTAAATATTGAGGCCCTTTTTTTATCCAGGATTTAAAAACAGAGAGTGAAAAAATGCAAAACTTTCGCTAGCATCCAGGTACTCCAAGAAACTCCAGCATATAACCTTGTGTGTTCCAGTCTACTCTCTTGTCTTAAGCTACGGTGCTCAGACATTTGATTGTTCCAAAATAGAAGTATAAGATGTCACTTTCTGTTATAAAGCATCAAACTGAACCAAAAAACACCATGTCTTCAATCTCAAGAATTCATAATCAAACTCTTAACAGTGTGATTGATTCTTTCAGTATATCCTTCCATTTTGTGTAAATTTTTATCATTTTATTTCTTAATAAATATCCATGTTTAGGATATATATGTAATATATAGAGAGAGATATATGTATCATGTTAAGTAATAATCTTACTGAATTTCTTTTTCAGAGTAATTTATAAATTACTGGCTTCCAAAAGTGAAAGTATATGGGTGCAAGCTTTGAAGGTCCTTGGATATTTTCTTAAACACTTGGGTCATAAGTAAGTGTGGGATTAAAATTTTTAAGTTCACAATTCTTGTCTTTTTGTCATGATTACTGTATATTCTTTGACAACCTTTTGAAATTAAATAAAATTGTTAGTTTTTCTGATCAATAATTTTCACACTGTTAACTTTATACATTGGGATAAAATGGATTTTTCCAGTTAACTTGCTATTACTATGATGTTTGAAATGATACATTGTTTGTCTGCCAAATAGATGATATGCTGAAACTCGAGTCTTAAAACAATGGAAAAATATTTTCTAAAAATACATTTTATAACTGTATATTGCATGTTCAGCTAAGGATAACAGGAAACATATGAGTGTGATCAAAAATTTGTTTCTGAAATTTTCAGGGTCATTGCAATAAAATTTTCAGGGCAGTACTTTTAAAAATAGCTTTCAAAGGATGGGAAAAAATAGCAGAATATGTTATCGACATGGGAAAGTTTTAGAAGGAAAAGCAAGCAAATCAAGCAAGTGGTATTTTAAAAAAGGAGGTAAAGACATATCTCTGTGCAAGAAATACATGGAAAATGTGGCAGCAAGAAATAATCACATTTTAAAAGACAGGATGGCACAAAATAGGTGTACTTAGTCTCATCTTCCATATTATGGTGCCAAGAAAGCATTAACAAGAGCCAGTGCCACGTAACCTGCTGTTGCTCACTTTTCCTTGTCTACATGTGGTATTAAGCTTCCTGCTGGGATTAGCCCAAAATGACATTTCATTGGACTGCTGTGCAGTGTAAAAATTAACCACGTGCTTCACAGGAGACTTCAACCTGCTTAGAAGAGAAAGGAGGCAGGAGTCCAGCCAGAGTGTGGTATTGCTAGACATGGCTTTGTCAGTAAGATCAATAAAGTATGAATGTGTAATTGAGAGACAGTTAGCTGAGAATGTGCTCCTAAATGGGATTTTCTTTTGGGATCCAGCCAGTCAAATAGTGTGCTGGGAATTTATAAAGCCAATTGATAGTCCACTCAAGAATCTCCAAGGGCTTTTCAAACATTACTTACTGAAAATCATTCACATTAATAGGAGTTGGATTAAGATGAAGGTTTGACTTGTCAGAAGCCTGGTTGTGTCCAGATACGTACATTTGTTTAATATGTTTATCATTTATCCAGAAAATCAAGTAGGAAACTATGTTGGTGGAATGTTACAGAAAAACAAAAGTGAGAGTTTTCAGAAACTGAAATTTCACTTCCCATTCCTTAGCATCTACTTGCAATTATGGATATATATATCAGTGTAGTTTCCGTTGTTGATTGAACATATGTACTTAACCCAATTTAATTTCTTTTCCTTGTAATTGTAGCAGTTGAAAAACACATGAATATTCTGTGTAATTTTCAAAGATTTTTTAAATTTTCAGATCTCCAAATAACTGCAAATATGCATATTCTGTGTAGATTTCAGAAAGTAAAAATTCCACCGCCTTTTCCTATCTTACAGCTATTGCTTGTGAGGTGTGCCTATTTGTTCACATACATATGTGTGCATACACAGGATTTTATAAAATTGAAGTCAACTGCAGGAAATTGTAATGTTATAAAATTATAAACAACATAAAATTATAAAGCACTTACATTTCTGTTTCACAGTGCAGGAAGTGGGCATTGTATTTTAATATACTAATGCACAATTGCATTAAGGGATGTTACATGATTTATGAAATCCTAACCTATACAATATTGTAACAAATGTGTAGATTCAAAACCAATTACCATTTCTTACCTTAATTGATTTTTCTTTGTGATCTGTGATGATAGACTAATTTGTCTAACCTTAACCATTGTAAAAATCCTATTCTCTTCCTTCTCTGCTACATTTGATTCTTTCTATGCCACCACTTCATGTCTTAGTCCTTTTTTTACTTTTGATTTTTCTCTGCACATTTAAACCTTCCAATGAAATTCCACTTTTGCCTGTTAAATCCCAGTATGCAATGTTGAATAACTGTAGATTTTCTCATAAGTAACTCATGAACTCCCTTCTCTGCACAGAAGAGTACACACTGTTGTAAGTTTTTGCCACTCTTTTTTGTGGTTATTTTAAAATTATAATAATATGTATTAATTTCAAAAATACTAGAATGAATCTGTGTAATTTAAACCTATGTTATTTTCATTGGTAATCATGAAAAGAGTTTCTTAGCTTTTGAATGCATAAATGTTTCAGAAACTTGACTGTACTTTATCTTAGCTCCTATTTTTCTCCTGCTTTAATATAGATTGCTAATTGAGTAATAAATTTTTTTCATTTTCATTATAGTAGTGAGTAATTTAATGATGCAAAGTATGATAAATATTTCATCTATTTATGATGTTATATACAATTTTGGAGACAGGTGGAATTCATTGATATGAGCTTCTTTCTACACTTTTTAAGATTTCAGTGGCTTTTGAGCCTAGGTGTGAAATTCACTTCCATCACGTGGAATTTCATAACTTTTCAGGATTTTATTTTTTCACATTGCAATATGTGCTATTCCAGGATCGGATTAATATGGCTGTGTGAGAGAATGCTGTATAAAGAGAAAGGTTGTACTGATACATCTGTATGTGTTCATATTAACATATAAAGATTGCTTGAGCAGGGACATTGGACCAGGTGACCCACTCTGGTCCCTTTCAACCTGACCCATCCTGTGATTAATGTTGGAATATATGATGTTGGGTTGTCCTGAGTCTTTGAGAGAGTTACAAAAAGTGTGTTCTTCTGTCATCACATTTTAGCCAGCCTGTGAATATCTCGTACTTTCCTAGATTGAGTAAGACAGAAAGGTATTACTTTGTCTTTTTCCGCTGTAAAAATCATGGAGGGTGAGAAAGGTGTGTGATTTATTTTATACAAAAGCCCATACAATTCATACAATACCACATTGCTGTCTGAGAACCTTTTTGTATTGCTATAATTGCATTCATATTGGAATGTATCATAAATTATATTTATTTCCTAATATTTACAGATTAACAAGTTTGGGAGCTTTTTAGTACAACCACAAAATACTTGGCTTTTGCGTTTTATTTTGCATTTACTTAAAAGTTTCAGCATACTTTGCATTTGCCTAATTGTTTTGTTTTCTCTTACAGGCGGAAGGTTGAAATCATGCATACTCACAGTCTTTTCACACTTCTTGGAGAAAGATTGATGCTGCATACAAATACAGTGACCATCACAACATATAACACACTTTATGAGGTACAAATTCTTAAACATAAAGATTTTCATCTCGATTGTAAACAACATGACTTAAAAATATCTGTGCTTTACAAGATTCTCAAGACTTCCGAGAGCATTTTAGAAATTTAAAGCAAGGATTTCTTGGTTCAAAATGTATTTTGCCCTGTTTTGGATGTTTAAAAAAAAAAAATATTAGTGCATATTCCAATTGCTCTTTTTTTCTCCAGTGTTTGGAGGACTTTGTTTCCATTGAAATAGATAATGTTGGAGTCAGAGATGCCTCTTTCTCTCTTTTTCTTCATTTTTATTTTTCATGCCATTCCTTTCAAGTTTACAAAATTTTGAAAAATGCTGTTTTTCTTTTTAAACTATGCCAAATGAAAAGTGAACACAACTGCTTTTATCTAGCAGATACTACTTCAGGCAAGTGTCTGACCTCAAAGCATTCAGATGTTCTGCCAGGTTCTTGTAGAAACTTCAGTTTTGTTGATGAGCAATTTTCTTAAAGGAAAATATTGGCAACATCATGTTGGTTGAAACCCATGTCTTCACGCATACAAATGCATAAAGTTCAATTCAGTCTTTAATTATTTTTAAAATTGTGACTTAGAGTAGACTCTCTTGAAGTTTCTGAAAATCTTATGGACTAGAAAGTCTTAATGTTTTGGGTTTTTTTTCAGTCAATAATAGCTTTTATGGCTAGATGCTCAGGATTCATTCCAGAGAAGACAGAAGACTAAAGGAGTCTTTGATACTTAGGGTTCTAAGTCTGAGTGTTGCAAAAATATTCTGTGATTGTAAAAACCTAAATGTCATCTATTAGCCAATGACTTAGATGTCAAGTTCTTTTTTATTGCACATATCTAAGCTTACCTTGTATGGTTTGGCCACTTGGGTCTCGCAGTGTAATTACTGCATTTCGTTTTCTGAGAGCTTCTGTAATTGGTATTCTCAGGAAATATGTGACTCATTGAAGGGAATGCTGTCTCTGACTCTACCTCTTTACTATCTGGAGAGAACCAAACCCACTTATAAAAGTAGTTTGGTTTGATTATCCATCGAATAAATGTATGAGAATAATTTTTGATGTATGGATCTTGTGAATAAATTTTTAAACTGTGAATGTATAACACTATGAGAAATATGATTGAAATATCTTTAAAATACCATAATTATATATGTTGTCATCTAACTAAAGGGTTAATTAATCAGTCACTGTACAATCATGAAAACCTCGATCCTTGAGTAGAGAAATTGCTTTGTTCCAATTCTTCAAGTATTAAATATTTTACCTAACTTTTTTTGTATGAAATTAAAGTGTGACCATGGTAAATGCTTTTACAAATGTAAAAACGAACAAAGAAATGTAGTGTTTAATTGAAAGCGGTAAAAGGAAGTTGATACTCTGTTTTAGATTTTGACAGAACAAGTATGCACGCAAGTTGTTCATAAACCACACCCAGAACCAGACTCGACAGTGAAAATTCAGAATCCAAGTAAGGACAATATATTGTGTTTGTATGATAAATGTATCACCAAGGTTATGGGGGTTTTTTAAATAATTTGATTCAGAAAGGGAGAACAATTCCTTCTTGTATCTTAGATACATATGGCCTTCTGTTGTTACTTACATTAGTTGCTGTCAGCAACTATTTCTTTTTTAAACGTTGTCAAAGTGCTTTACATAACTAATTTATTCTTTCAAAGTGATTCTTAAGGTGGTGGCAACGCTGTTAAAAAACTCCACGCCAAGTGCAGAGCTGATGGAAGTTCGACGTTTGTTCTTATCTGATATGATAAAACTGTTTAGTAATAGCCGTGAAAACAGAAGGTATGTCACTAGAAATTGTTTTTGCATCCTTGATTTCTGGGTAATAGCAACCCGTTATACTCTGTGTAGAGTTTTATACTCTATAATAAATGAAACATACTTAAAATAAATTTAATATGTTTGTGGTAACCTTTCTCAATTCAACAACTAATTCTTCTGTTTAGAATATAAATTTTTATTCATACTGAAGTATTTTAAAGTTTGTTTCTACACTGGATTGATGTTCAGAGATGTTCCTCTTATCTTAATTATCATAATGTTTAAATAAAGAAGCTTTGTTTGGATATATTTTGACCTAATTATTTCACTTTAGATGTTTACTTCAGTGTTCAGTGTGGCAGGACTGGATGTTTTCTCTGGGATACATTAACCCTAAGAACTCTGAAGAGCAGAAGATCACAGAGATGGTTTACAACATTTTCCGTATTCTCTTGTATCATGCAATAAAATATGAATGGGGAGGCTGGAGAGTGTGGGTGGATACTCTTTCTATAGCTCATTCCAAGGTAAGAAATGGCTCGTGGATGTTGTTTTTTGGGTTTTTTTGAATGCTAGTAACTCCCCCAAAGGGACTAGCAATATAGCGAACTGTAAAGCGATTTAGTGCCATCTGGTGGCTATTGCTGTTCATGTCAAGGTGGCGGTTTCTTGTCAAGTGCTTTGTAAATTGTACTATGTCGTTAAGATTCTTGTTAATCTTTGTCCAAATTCCTGTGGCGTATATTAAGCCACATAATCTGTTCTTTTCTTTTTAAGGTCACGTATGAGGCTCACAAGGAATATCTAGCGAAAATGTATGAAGAGTATCAAAGGCAAGAGGAAGAAAACATAAAAAAGGGGAAGAAGGGGAATGTGAGCACCATCTCAGGTCTTTCCTCTCAGACGACAGGAGCGAAAGGTGGAATGGAAATTCGAGAGATAGAAGACCTTTCACAAAGTCAAAGTCCAGAAAGCGAAACAGATTACCCTGTCAGTACAGATACAAGGGACTTGCTCATAGCTTCAAAGGTGTCAGATGATGTGCTCGGAACTGCTGAGAGACCTGGTGGAGGCGGAGTGCATGTGGAAGTTCATGATCTCTTAGTTGATATAAAAGCTGAAAAAGTAGAAGCTACTGAAGTAAAACTTGATGATATGGATTTATCACCAGAGACACTGGTAACTGGAGAAAACGGTGCACTTGTAGAAGTCGAATCTCTTCTAGATAATGTATATAGTGCAGCTGTTGAGAAGCTCCAAAACAATGTTCATGGAAGTGTGGGTATTATAAAGAAGAATGAGGAAAAAGATAATGGTCCATTAATAACTCTGGCTGATGAGAAAGATGAACCTTCTACAAATAATACCTCATTTCTCTTTGATAAAATACCAAGTCAAGAGGAGAAACTTCTACCTGAACTTTCAAGTAATCACATTTCTATTCCAAATGTTCAAGAAACACAGATGCATCTTGGTGTAAATGATGATTTGGGATTGCTTGCACATATGACGAGTAGTGTAGATATAACTTGTGCTTCAAGTATAATAGAGGACAAGGAGTTCAAGATTCACACAACTTCAGATGGAATGAGTAGCATTTCTGAGAGGGAGTTGTCTTCATCATCTAAAGGATTAGAATATGCTGAAATGACTGCCACAACTCTTGAGACAGAGTCTTCTGGTAGCAAAACTGTACCTAGTGTTGATGCAGGAAGTATAATATCAGATACAGAAAGATCTGATGATGGTAAGGAAGCAGGGAAGGAGATACGGAAGATCCAGACAACTACCACAACCCAGGTAAATTTCAAGAAGCCATGTATGTGTCTGATGTAATCCCTGTTCATTGATGTGGGATAAATTAGTATGAGAGCTGAGATATGTTGGAAATATATTTTTTCAGTTACATGAAAAGTGTCCATCTTCCAGGCCTATTTGCTTTGAAAATGCCATAATGTGTAAGGAGTCTGAAGTCTTTCATGCCTTTGTAGAAAATAGGTATTACAATTGTTCAGAAACTCTAAGATTGTTTTTGAGGATATTATCAGGTGGAAGAATTGACTGCCCTCAAGATTTTACTACCTGACTACATGTCTTGTATATACCTCAGTATTTATCTTCTAGGATTTTCAAGTTAAGCAGACTTACTGCAACTATCAAAGAAGAAGGAAACATAAATTGCAAAAATTGTCCTGCCCAGTACTGTGTAATGTCTACCAAATTGTCAGAAGAAAGAGTTCCAGAGATACACTCAAGTACACTCAAAGTACATGTCATGTGATGAAAGACTGTAGATCAGCCTTCCTGCTTGGTTCTTCACAGTGAATATTTTCCAAAAAATGGAGTAAACAGACATTTAAACTTTTAAACATCCTGAGGTTTCCAAAAAGGGTAATAGTCCTTCTAAAAAAAAAAAAAAAACAAAAACCCAAAAAAGCCCAAAAAACCCAACAAAAACACTCAAACTAGCAAGTTCTGACATACAGAAAGAACTTTCACTTCTAAATCTTTTATGATGAGAATCTCTGTTTTTAAGAGAAAAACAGATGGAGTTCTTGCATTCCCTAGGCAAGTATTACAAAAAACAGTTGTTTTTTTTGTAATCACCGACACCTTGTGTAGGGATCCTTGTATTTAGAAGCATTCAGTGTAATAAGCAAAAGCCCCTGTAAGTTCTCAGTAGGAATAGGATTATCTCTTACTACCAGTCTCCAGCTTTTTTAAGTCTTAAAATTAAAGATTGTTAATATCATGGAAATTGACATGTGGAATGAAAGGATGATAGCAAGAAAAAGAGAAGTCATTTTTTTTTTTTTTTGTTTGTTTGTTTGTTTGTTTTGTTTGTTTATTTGTTTTTGTTGTTGTTTTTTGTTTTGTTTTTTTGTTTGTTGTCTTTTTTAATGTGAAATTTTGTTTAAAGAGTAAAAGACAAGATGAATGCTAATATTAATTTGCTGCGTATTTATTGCACCCATAAACACTGTGGGTTTGTAAGGTAAATTTTTAATGAAAAATAGATAATCTGGCTGAATAGTAGCTACTATAGATAATCTGATTCAGTACTAGCTACTGTAGAAAATCCTATTGATGTGGCTTTGGAACTTTTCTGGGGTTTTAACCAATTTTCTTGATATATTTTACCTAAAACCAATTGAATTATAAACAAGTAAATTCCTCAGCCTGTAATTATTTGTTAGGATTGAAATGATGCATAGATCTTAATGAACTATTATCAGATCATTGTAACGTAGGAAATACAAAATATTTTCTTCTTAGCTTCTTGAAAAATTTCTAACATATTGTTTGTATCTGCATTTTACCCACAAACTGTACTCATCAAGAGTCTGACTCTACAAGTTATTTAGCTCCCTTGATTATCCCCGTATTACTTAAATTACAGTAATTTCCCCCTAAAATCAATGACAAACTGCAATAAATTGATTAAAACATGTATCCATTAATATATCTTTTAAATAATTTTCTTAAAAAGAATTATCAACTGAGCAACCAGCAAAATTGTTGGTAAGTGTAACAAAATTGGCAAAATGAGATTCTCTAATAATCCTAAAAAATGTGGAGCTGTCTAAAAACACTGATTCCTTGAAGCCATCACTTTGTACTTTATCCATGTTTTGAGTCAAATCTTCAATGAAAATTGTGTTATCAGCAGTAAAAGATAGTTGTTTCCTATATACAAATTCTTGTCACTGATGACCTTGTAAGTGCTACAGTTGTTCTTTTCTATAATACTTTAAGTGGAGAACTTACAAAACCTTGGAGAAAGGGAGGCCAGCCATAGCCTCTTGGTGCTGATCAGTGTGTATTGGAGCAGCTCACTTACAGAAGGATGCTACCTGCCTTGGAATATCAGTATCTCCTGTAGTTTGTTGCCAAGTCATTTTAGCCTACCCTTTCTCAAACTCTACATTGCATTCAAAAACAAATTGCAAAAAGTTAACATGATTTATTTTTCACCTCTTGATGTAGGCAGTACAGGGTCGATCTGTCACCCAGCAAGACCGGGATTTACGTGTTGATCTGGGATTCCGAGGAATGCCAATGACGGAAGAGCAGCGACGACAGTTTAGTCCAGGCCCACGCACAACTATGTTTCGTATTCCAGAGTTTAAATGGTCTCCCATGCACCAGCGGCTCCTGACAGACTTGCTTTTTGCACTAGAAACAGATGTACATGTTTGGAGAAGGTAAGTGGTTGTTTCTTCTTTGACTCCTGATTTGTTTTGTCATCAACAAGGAAAAATTGGACATTTTGTAGAAGGGATGTTACTGGGGTAGTGGGAAGGGAAAGAGTTGCTGTTAGCTGAAGTGCCCTTCTGTATCTTCTACCTTCTCTTTTTATCCCTTTCCATCCTGTAACAGCTCTATTTCACAGATAACAATTTCTATTTTCTTGAAGAATTGTGTAACTCATACATACCGAACTAAAGTGAGCTGCTCTTTCAATTTATGTTTAGCATTATAATCTACTGCTTCTATTCCAGACACAAGGACAACTTGTGTGCCTGCTAATGGCCATTTTCTTAAGTGATCGATTAAAAAGGAGCTTCTCTACCTGGAAGCCTTATAAATAAAACCTCTTTCCTATTACATTTTCTAAGGAAATACTCTTTTTATTGGATTTTTTTTTTTTTTTTACATTCCAGACCCTGCTTGGAGTTAGTCTTGACATTTTATGACAGCAGTGTGATTCTCTGTAGTTTTTGTAGATGTTAGTAGACATACGCGGTAACTCTAATACAACAGATACAATTTAATCTAATTTCCAGTACAGAATAGTTCATTTTCACACAATTTGAGCATAGTTATATCAAAGGAGAAATTTATATTGCATTTAATTTCCAGTCTGGTGAACTGTCCTGTGATACTGACTTGTAAATAGATAATTTTGATACTTTTTTTTTTTGGGCCAAATATGTGTGAGAGGAATGAACTTTGTGCTTAGGTAATGCTTGAAAATGAAAGTTGAGGTTGTGCATTTCCAGTTGAGGCCTTTAATTTTTGTTTGCTGGCTGACAACAGTGATCTTTTGGGGAAAGATAATACTTACAGACTAGAGTGTTTCTCAATATTTTCACACAGGGATTTAATATTTTTCGGAAGTGACTGTTTTATGGGATAATTTCTCACCCTAATCTTACTAGCATCTTTGGTTTGCAAAGCTATTGTTAATTGTAAATTTAATATCAATTAATGAAGTCAACATAGTCATACCTTGATCTAATATTATGAAGTTTCTCCTTTAAAACAGTAGTAGGTGTTATCAAAGGTGCTTCAAATTACACTTGTGCAGCATGGTGAACTCTTAATGTTAAGTAATTGCTTTCATGATGCAGAAACAACCCCACTTCTTTTAGCAGAACTATCTGTAGATTTAAGTACTGGTTGATGGGAATAAAAGGTTATAAACCATTGTTCTCAACTGAGTATCTGAATCTAATCTGTGTGAAAATAGATAGCAATCAATTTGTTCATTAGACTAGTCAGATAGCAATCAATTTGTTCATTAGACTAGTCTTGTTTGTATTTTTGGGCAATTAAATGCAAGTTTTTGTAGACCAAATTTCTCTCATATAAAGAAACATTCACAGTCTGGTTGCAAGGAATAAATTTATGTAAACTTTTATTTTGTTTGTTTTTAATCCATCCTTTCTTCTGTTCTTGCAGTCACTCCACGAAGTCTGTGATGGACTTTGTCAATAGCAATGAAAATATTATTTTTGTACACAACACAATACACCTCATTTCCCAGATGGTAGACAATATTATTATTGCTTGTGGAGGAATTTTACCATTGCTGTCGGCAGCCACATCCCCAACTGTAAGTACAATATTTCCACCTAGTGGTCTTATCAGAAAATGTTTTTAATACTACAAACCACTATTTTCATCTGACCTTTCTTATTTAGGGACTCCTGTTCCCTCTCTGCCAATTTCTTCCAAAAATTTAAATTTATAATAAAAACTGTTACATTTTGATATAGAGATTGTTTATAAAATTTTCCCCTTTAAATCCTAATTTTATCAGAGAAATAGTGCTAAGTAAGAATAATATTTCATAGGTATTTAATATTTCATTTAGAAGGAAGACCATTAGGACAACGATTCCTATGACAAAATTGCATGCTTTATGATGGCTACTCATTGATAGTCATGCATCTGTTTTGCATGGCCTAAATTTGTTTGCATGTCAAATGATACCAGAAGTCATCCCCTCACTATGCTATTTACTTCTTCCTTCAGTAAGCCCTTTCCCCCTATTTCTTTTTTTCTTTTTAATCTTGTATTGAAAATAACTGGTATTTTTCTCCACTCCAATATTCTTAGTAAGTTTTAGCAGATCACAGCTCAGGCAGGCAAAGTAGCATCATGAAAAATGGAGAAATATTTTGTAAATATCATATAATTGATGAGAGTAAATACAATATTTGAGTGTGATTCCTTGTCTGTGCGTATAATATCTGTGACTATTTCTTTCATACTAATTTTTTTTTATCTTAAGCATTCTGTAAACTGCTGTTAATAGTGGTCTTTGAAAGGGAGACAATGAGACCATGAAGGGACAAAGAGGCTCCTGAAATGTGGCTAGTATGCATTGAAGGCTAGAAATGTATTTTGGCAATAAAACTCAATGCTTTGTTCTAGACATGTAGCAAATGAGATCACAATAATTTGCCTCCACTCTTACTTCTAATTAGCTACCAGAAAACCTTTTTGTTTAATGATTTTATTTGACAGGTATGGGCATGAATGTATGGGCTAGAGATTGGCTAAACATTACTAAACATTAATATGACTTTCAGATAGACAATTCATTCTTTTAACTGTGTTAACTGGGAAAATATTTGCTAAAAGTGGAAGATTTGAGTTGTCCCTATCATAAGAATAACATCAAGGTCCTGGTTTTGCAAGTGCTTCATTGTAAATATTGAAAAGTATGAGAGAGTGCACACTGAGCCATCTTGAAATGGAAGCTGTGCTATGAGTCTTTAGATAAAAGGACATTGGGAGATATTTTTTGAAACAAACAGGCATCATTTGAAAATTATGATGTTTTGGCATCTTTTATATAAAATTATAAAATAGGCACAGCATTAATTAAGCTGCAATTCCACTAAATGGCTCTTGTGGGTTTTAGCTCTTATGATGGTTTATGATGCTGCAGAGCTATTCTGTGGAATAATAATTTTGAGGTTCACCATTTCCCTCTGTTTATTCTGGGTGATATATAGCTGCATGTGTTTGTATAGATAGCTAGCTAACACAACTTACTAAATTGCACATGTATTTGTCAAAATATTGTGTGTTGATAATGCCGTGCTACAATAGCAATGATTTTCCTGTATTGATACAAAAGAGTGCATTTTTAAAATTTTTGTATTATGCATGCATTTCTCCATTTCATGAGGACTTTGTGTATTACCTGAATGCTCTTTTTTTTTTTTTCATTTGTTTAGGACAATAAAGTAAAAAATAAATTGTGAAGTAAAATCATTCACTAAAAGATCAGTAACTGGCTTCAAATGGAATTAATCCCACTCTGTGAAGTTTTAAAAAAAAAAAATTACTTTTTGTTCCAAATTTACAAGGAGGGTCAGATACAATTATTAAAATCACAAATTACTCTCACCTCATCTAGATGATGATTTCATAATCACTTCTACCTAGCAGAGAACTTCTTCCCTCCCATTCAACTCTGTTTCTGTTCCATCATTGCCCATCCATGAACATTTGCAGGAAAGGTGAATTTATTCATCATTGTGACACGTACAAAGAGTGCAGCACATCTTTCTTCCTTCTTAGAGAAGGTGCTCTCCCTCGTTATTATTCTGAATCAGTTTTGAAGGGAGCAGGTGCCCTGTTGGGCATCAGGCCACTTGTGCATATCCGTCATATGATGAATGAAGAAGTTTCATGTCGATTCTCAGTCTTCTTGTGCTTGTGCATCCTTGAACTGATGTGGAGAAAGTGGATGGATTGTTCTTTCAGAATATATCTCTTCTCAGGCTTGAAAGGGCAAAGTAATCCAGTGCTAGCAATCAGTTACAAAAGACTCTGTCTTACTCTCCTCCTTCCACTTGCTGCTAATGGGAAGAGAGGTTTAAAACTGAACGATTTATATGATGTCTACACTGCATAAATACACTTGAAGCAGCCCTAATAGTGACACTCTGCCAGAGTAACTCTCAACAGACAAAAGGGCCAGTAGGTTTTCTCCCTCGCTGATTCAAAGACTCACAGAATCACAGAATGGTTGTGGCTGGAAAGGGTATGTTGGAAGTCATCGGCCCCAGCATCCCTGCTCAGGCAGGGCCACGTAGGGCTAGTTGCCCAGGACTGTGTTCAGACAGCTTTTGACAGTCTGTGAGGAGACTTCATCACCTCCCGAAGCAACTAGTACCAGTGCTCAGTCACCCTCACAGTGGAAAAGCATTTCTTGATTTTCATGTGGAACCCTCTGTGTTGTAGTTAATTACATTAATGAATGGGATTTTATCCACAAGATAGAGTCCAAATATTGTGGTGCATCTCTTGAATCCCTTCCAACCACAACCATTCTGTGATTTTGTGATTCAGTAATTTGATGTGGGCATAGTATTAGAAGCATTAGGAGCAGTACTGCACTACCCTTACAAAGGGAAGCTGTTCCCAGGCTGCATAAGCAGCCTCACTGGGTCAGCCCAAGAACCCAGCTGCTTTAGCATTCTGCCTCCCACAGTGACTGTTTGCAGCTTACATCAAAATACAGAAGTCTGAGCAAGCATATTGATTGTCCTAATAAAACTTCATTTCAGCATTTAGGATTTTAACAACTAGAGAGGATGTTTGGGCTGTCATATTTAATAACCACTGAAGAATTTATTCTTCTAGACTTTATCTAATCTTTTTTGAAGCTGCTTACGCTTTTAGCCTCCATAATATCCTATGGCATTGAGCCTGACAAAGCAATTATATAACCTTCAAAACACTTCTTGTCTTTGTGGTTTTTTAAGCCTGCTTAAATGCATAAAGACAAGTTGTGTCTTACTGTTTATACTATGAAAAGAGTGGTTAATCTTGTCTTTGTTCAGCTCCATATCGTATATGACTTTGTAGGCTTGAGTCATATCTCCTGGTTTACCTGTTTGAACCCATAGCATCTTCAACTTGTTTAGTCTCTGATTCTCCATATTTCTGTTCTGACAAGTTTTTCGGGGGTGTCAAAATCCTCACATTTTGTAGATTCTATGGAATACATATATTCAATTTATAAAAAAGTATGAGCTCATTTTACTTAATTTCTTCATTCTTCACTTTAATGAACGCTGACTCCTCAGTATTGTCACTGAAGGCCTTTTAGGCCCATATTGAAATTTTAAAGTAGTGGTTCTTACTTTTTTCCTCTTACTGGACTTATTTGTGGCATAGGTCATGTATTTACATCTCCTCATAAAATCAATTTACTTTTTGGTCTCAAATAATTAACTTTGAGTGCAAAAAGACTATAGAACAGAGAGTAAAGGTCATTCCACCTTTTAACATCAGGACGATTATAACAGGGATAGAATTCAGGAAGAGATTAAGGTAAATTTAAGTATCCACTTGCTGTACTTACATGTGGCCTAGATTTCTAGCCAGTGGGAATCTACTCAACAGTAACAAATGATTCAGCTATCTCTTTTGTAGCATCTACCAGATCCCTGTAGGGTCCAGCAACTGGAATGATTGTTAACCTGGACCTAAATCCATCTTCTTTTTATGAGATCGCTTACTTGTTTTCGAACTGTGTTGGGTTCTGCTCGGCTCCCCGCCAAACACAACTGTGAGCCGGTCAGCTCCCCCCACCCCGTCCCGACAAAAGGGAAAAAAACTAGCAAAAGGAAAAATTAGTAAAGGAATATATATATATATAGTTATAGATATTTCATGTATATACAGCTAAATACTATGTAAATATAATACAAGGATTCCAAACAAATCCCAAACACCCCCCAAAAAGGAAAAGGACTGGAAAGGGTAGAAACAAAATCCCATACAATCAAATCCCAGGAGTTAATTCAGTAGAACAATTAACACAGAGAAGATCTCACCAACTTCGCTTAGGAGAGGTGAGTGCCTTCCCTCCTCTGTTGACAAAGACAACAGCTCTCAGCCAGGCCTGAGCTCAGAGAGATAAGCTGAGGCATAAACACCGAGAGCTGCCGGCTCCGTGTCGACCTGACCAGGAACAGAAGAGGAAAAAACAAGAGAGAGGAAACTCCCTCTTCTCTTTATCCACCCGATTACGTAAGGGAATGATATGGAATACTTCCTTAGTTATGCCCCCACTTGCTAGGGAAGGCCTACGGACAAACTACCATACTAACAGAGAAGATGACAGACAGAAACACGTAGTTCCTTTTTCATCTGTCTCGCAGTAATACCTGTCCACAGTTCCTTGACTTTGGTGTATGAGTCTAAGTTCGAGCCTGGGCTGCTCCTTCTTAAAACAGTCCTAAATTCTGCTGCAAAACTCTTCTCAACAATCTGCTCAGAGTTAGTTGTTCCTACATATGTCCCATTGCCTCTCATTCTTTCAAAGGAATTTCACCTTTTTCTCATTAGTAGAATAGCATATTAGGTGCTTGAATTAAGTGTATTTGTAGAAGACAACCAAGAATAAATTTAGAAAAATGACTTTCAGAATATTGGAGCAATTGCAGTTTTGGTAATTTTCTGCTGTGTGACATTCTGTATTGTATTCCTTCCCTTGCTAAAAAGTAGTGTTGTTGCAGTTTCTTTAAAAAGATGAATGTTTGGAGAATTTCCCATTTCAAAAAGCCTTTTTTTTTCCTTTGCATAGTTTGGATTTGGAGTGAAATTGCATTTCTTCTGGGCTGGGTGGAAGATTGCTCCATGATTTCTTGTCTGCTGTAGAATGGACGATCTTAATTGTGGAATTTCCTCACTGTTGAATTCTTGTAGTAGAAATCTGCCTTTTGTCTTATTGTTTTGGGTGTTGNTTGTTTGTTTTGTTTGTTGTTGTTGTTCTTTGGTTGGTTGGTTTATGGGGTTTTTTAAGCCAAACTAGGATGATCTGAATAGAAGTCTCTAAATATGAATGGGAGGGGGGGGCAGGGAGGGGGGGAAGAAGAAAAAATGCATTATTTGAGTAAACAAACCACTCACCAATCTGTGAGTGACTCAAGAGTACAGAAAAGGCTAGATGCTTGCATGCAATACACAGGAAACTCTACTGTGATCCACAATGATATATTTCCACAATTTTAAATATTTCCTTCAATTTCAATTCTATACTACCTCTGTCCCAGGGTCTGTACAGGGACTTGCTTCAACTGTTGGTGTTTTCAAAGTGTTGCTAATTTAATGTATGAAATAATTTGAAATTGAAACAAATATTAACAAAAAGTATGAACAGTTTTGTTGGTTTACAATATAAACTGATGTGTGCTTCACTTTTGATTCTGATGTCTTGCTTATTAAATTTTCAATATAAGATAACTGCCACAATTATAGGGATGTCATAAAACATAAAATACTAATTTCCTTTCTCTTTTCTCCTCTGAAAAAGTCTTTAGGGATTTTTAAAAAAGATTACAGTTAGAAGGAAGGTATTATTAAGATGGTGTGCAAGGGTGTAAAAGGGGACATGTAAGGAACAACATTTGCAGAAGATGCTTTCTGTTAATAGAAGCTGGTTGCTAGATAAAACATCTTGTGTACAAGTTAGAAATTGGAAGTAATCATTACTTGCTACAAGTATAGCAGCTGTGAGGACTTGAGGACATTGAGCACGGCAAAAGAAATTTGAGGAGTTTAAATATATGTGACAATTGAAAGTGAATTTCCAGACCCCTTGCAATCAATTTGTTTTCCCACTTATTCTATGAAGTCTATTATAATTCAATTTCTTACTTGCAGAATTCAAAACTTCAGCTCACAAATTGTGATCTGAGGGCTGCTGGTGCTATATGAACTGTCCTCAAAAGTCCATGAGACATTTAAAGATGGTCTCATTAGGTCTGTGGATTAAAAGCCAAGAAGTATTCCCTGTGTACAATGCCAGCAGTATCCTGGTCAGGACTGTGATGCCACAGGTGCTGTGTGATCTGTAACAATTCTGAGAACCACCAGTGTCACACTAATGTGAAAATTGTCAGCTAGTAATCGAAATATAATAGCCAAGGTTAATTGTTGAGATGCATCCAGCTACAAAAAGCAGAAGACTCATTTAAAAACTCTTCCAGCATGGTATTTTCTGTCCCAAAAGGAAAGAAAGCAGTTTGTTCTGCTTGTTTTTCTTTCTGTTAGATTAGATTTTTCTACTATTTAAATGACAGAAATACTGACATATGAAAATTCAGTTTCTTTCCCTTTTTAAAACAGAACCAGTGAAAACTTAAGAATTTGTTCTTAACCCTCTGTGATAATGGAGTTCTTCTATCTAAAACTAAACTGTAAACATTTAAAACATTTAACTGTGAACACTGGAATTTGAAGACTAATTCAGTCCAAAGGGCTTAGTAAATCTTGACTTTTTTTTTCCCTGTAGTTTAAAAGCATTCCAATATCTAGTTTAATATTGATTTGTGCTGGAGAAATCACACCCAAATGTAATATAATAATGAGCTATCTTGTGTTGCTTCCGAGGAAGGGGCATTATGCATGAAGAACCCATTTGCTTTTTATGTTTTATATTTGTTTTATCAAAGCATTTTGAAACTTATTTGCCTTCTCATACAAGGATTAACTACTTTATTACCTTTTAGTTGAATGGCCTGTTGTAAAATGCTTATTTCTATATAATAAGTTAAAACTTTACTTTGGTTTACATTGCTTCATAAAATTCTCTATGTACTATATAATAGATGTACATTAGCTTGGAAGAATCAGTGCTTACATAAACTCCATAATACAAAATTTAAAGTTTTCCTTGTGCATAGCAATCTTTTATAAGTCTTTATTTTCAAATGTTCATACTGAGCTTAAGTGTTTTGCTGTTCTAATTACAAATTAAACAAATGTATAATTCCAAGATACTAATTTGTTTCAATTTACCTTGTACTTTTAGTTAACTTAAATAATTTTCTTTTTTCTTTTATTGTTGTGATCTGTTGTCTGTTTTGTCTGTTGCATGTCCAGGGTTCTAAGGTTAGTATTGCAGCTGTAAGTTTCAGTTTTTTTCATTTTCAAAAATACCTTATTTTTGATCATTTAATATTTTGGCTTTTTTTTGTTTGTTTCGTTATTATTATTATTTTCCTATATCATATAATAAGATATGAATAGGAATATATTGGGTGTAATAATTTGCTTCTCCTACCATATTTCCCTCAAGTAACTTAATGGTCAAGTAGCTACTTGACTGAATGTGGTACAGTCTGTGAGCTAATTTAAGTTATAAATGCAGCTGTCAACAGAAAAACTCTTTATGTCCTGAACATGTTAGTTATATGAGAGACTTATTACTGCTCTTGAAGTACATTGAAATTGTAGTAGTCATGAAATGGTGATCATTCAACTTTTCAAAGAGTTTTGGAGCTATCCTGATACCTGGAGGCAGCTTGATCAATAATGAAACTTATTTTAAATACTCATAGAATGTCAATGTGCTGTATGTAAGAGGTAGAAGTGATGGTAAATTTAGCGTAAAAAATAAATGTTAGTCTCTTTTTTCTTCCATCTAGCAGAATTTTAGGGAGATTTATTAAAAAAAAATTGGTTTTAATTCAAAGTTTGCAAAAATCTTGGTACAAACACACTGAATTGTTATGCTAAATTAATTTCTTACATAAGTTATGAAAAAATAAGAAAAAAAACCCAGTAGATGTTCTGAGAGGTTTAAGACCAACGTAATAAAGTTGAAAAATCAGGTAGTCAAATGGCTGAAAGCAAACC
>VXAU01000556.1:32097-59009 GCA_013399695.1 Formicarius rufipectus | reverse complement strand
AGTCCTCTGGAATGATGGCAGATCTATCAAATGTGTAACTCAACATGTATTTTGACTTTAAAAGGCACTGTGTAGACAGCATGTGCTTAAATGCATTTTGAATCCTTGCTGCTTTGCTAATTTTCTGAATAACAGATAATGTTTGAAAGTCTTACACTCAGCTCTTGTCAGTTCAGGTGTTTTTACAGTTTGCACTCCTTAGCCTTTCACCTGTCAAACTCTTCCTTTGTTGATCAAAAAGTGTAATTGAGGATTGGTTCACATTAGCAAATATAAAGGCATTTCCAGTGTCCATCTTTTATGCTGATCTTCTGTTTCTTTTAATTTTCTTGTGGTGTGGACATATGTTGCCTGCCTTTTCTTTGCTTCTTGCTTTACAGAAGATCAAAGTTGACTAAGAGTTCTCTGGGTGCCATGCTACTCCTTTTCTTTGTTTTACTTCTGAGTTACTAGAACACCAAAATTATTTTCAAACTTTCTGTTAGTGTGAATTTTAGTTATTGTAAATTGTATTCTTTGTATTTGACATGAGTTATTTTTTGTGCTTCTAGGGGAGTACTCAGACCACAACCACCACATTGTAAATTGTGTTTGTTTTTCTCCACTATTTATTGTAGATTCAACAGTTAACTGAGGTACTAAATAGTGTATCATCTGAAAAAGACCAGTTATTAGCTGAAAGAACTAGTCTTTCTTTCCAACTTAGAGAACAGATCTCATCAGTTAATCAAGAAAAAGATGAGCTGCAAAAACTTCTTCAGGATGTCAGGTCTGAGCGGGACCAGCTCAAGACAGAATTGCAAAGAAATTCTGAGATGGTGGGTGTTTCAATTTGCATATCTAATTCTCTTAATTCTCTTCTTGAATGGTACTTAAATATCTATACTTTTATTTTAGTATGTTGAAACAAATGCAAAACTGGAACATGCTTTAGAGCAGTTGAAGCAGAGAAACCTGAATGATACGTCCATTCAGGAAAATTCAGTGGATATTGCAGAGCAGGTGGCTGATGACAGTCTGAAGGAAAAAAGCTTGAAAATTAAGGTAAACTGATTTCTCTGCTTTTAAGAATGCATGTAAAATCTTAATACCACTTGTTCTGGGGCATGAACTTTTTATATTATGTTTAAAGGGATCACTTGATTTGCTGTTGCTGTTCAGAGTCTGCACATCTTGTCTCAACTAAGAGGTTCAGTTTGAAGTTTACAGAACATCTCACTTGTTTCATTACTGTCCAGCCACCCCAAGGAGAATAACTGGTCATGTAGAAATACAGAATTATTTAGGCTGGAAAAGACCTGAAAGATTATAAAATCCAAGACCACCAGCCTTCTTGCCCACCTGGGCACACTGCTGTCTCATGTTCAACCACTGTCAATGAGCACTGTCCCTTCCAGCCAGGCAGCTTTCCAGCCACTCTGCCCCCAGCCAGTAGCACTACATGGGGTGGCTGTCGCCCAGCACTTTACCTTGTTGAACATCAAACACAGAAGCACTTTGTCAAGAAGCACTTTGTCACTTTGGTTTTGCAAAATTCCCCTAAATCCTCCCTTCCATTACTCTCCATCAAGTAATAAATTAGTTTCAAATTAAGTTTCTGTAATTCCTCAGACCTTATGTTAGTTTACTATCTTAAGTATACTTTCCCACAGATATGGAAGTACTATTAACCTACTGAAAGTCAAAATAAACAAGGATTTAGAAACACGTGTGACACACTTTGAAGTGCACTACTATTGTACTGCAGTCTGTATGTCTGTGCAGCAGATTCAGGCATCATTCTATGTGCTTAGAGGAGCCCTGAGTGTTGCTCCAGCTAACAATAAAAATGATAAAGAACCAAATTGCAGAAATCAGTAATGTGTAGCTTTCTCCACTCACTTCCTACTACTGATGTAGGATAGAAAGCTAATCCTGAGGGAAGTAAACATCAACTGATCCCTTTTAATGGCACTCTTCCCTTCTGACTTCTTTAATAGGTCAGATCTTGTCTACCTCTTTCTTGTCCAGTTTTCTCAAATATCTTGTTCTTGTTGGACATGGAGCATATGTCAGTTCCAATGTTTTTCCTGTGGGGTAGAAGGGTTAACACTGGTGGATCCTGTTTTTTTCAATTAAAACCCAACAATGGAGGGAGTATGCCAATGGAGTTTTATCCTTACTTTAAAATATATAAGATAGCTTCAGAGGTGATACTTTGGCTGCAGTTTACTGGGAGTACCTTCAAGCCTGTTGTGTTACTGAGCCTGCTCACTGCTTGATCATAACTTCCTTTTTATGGCAGAGTGCTAGGAACAATTTTATGGCCTGCGGAAAGGCCAGCTGACAAACTGGCAACAATTTTATTTCAGGCCTGATCTACAAGTCTTGATGTGGCTGGGCAACCTAAACCATGAAAACAATTTGAATTTGTGAAATGATTTGCTGGAAAACTAAGAAATTATCTGCTTTTGTGCCTAGCTTAGTGTTTTTGTCATATCCCTGTGGCAAGTTAAAACTTAAGTCTTAGTTCTATTAACTCTTCTGTTGTAAAATCAATACATACTGTAGGGGTTAGTTCTGGACATTTATTTTGATTTCTCTCTATAGCTAATTGCACTTTCTTTAGTGTGAATTAATTGATTTGTTTCACTTGCATTTAGGAACTTCTTGAGAAATTCTCAAATATGGGGAAGAGGTATGAATGCCTCTCTACAGTGTCTCTAAAGCTAAAGAGTGAACTCAATAATCAGAAAGCACTGATAGCTGTCATACTGCCTCAGCTTTCATCGGAACAGAGTAAACGAGTCAAAAGACTTCAGACTGAAAATGAGAAAATAAACAGTCATCTCCAGAGTTTATTGAACAAACTGAAGGTACTAAAAATGCTGAATATGCTGATGGTTCATACTGCTTGAGTTTGGTTCTTTGTTTGTTTGTTTGTTTTTAATAAGCTTTCATTATTAACAGCTAGGATTTTATGTACTCTAGCTGTGAGCTTTGTGAATCCATACATTGTAGAAAATAAGTCGATAGTAGTAAATGCTTTACAGTCTTAGAAAACTGGAGCCACTTAGTTATGTTAATCTTAGTTTTTGACTGTAGTTCAGCTGCTTTGCACAACATTATTTCATTAATATTAATGCATTTTAATTGGGAAATGAATTTTTTTTTCTGTACTCTATAAATCAAATTATAGGTGACTAAGCATGTATTTCTTTATGGGGAAAAGAGATGTTCAAGTTTTCTTGAAGATTCATGTTTACTCTGCTATACTACCCAAGTGGTTTGATTTTAGAGTGTTGCAGACCTTTCCCAATTTGGAATCAGCTTATCCATTGAACATCAATTATCAGAAAAAAAGTTAAGAGTAATTGGGAGAGTATTCATGTTGTCATATGCAGAAGTACAGTAAATTATAACGTTTTGTCTGTTTCTTTATTTACAGTGAAATAAATATTAAGAGTTGGGGGTTTTGGGGAAGGGAGGGATGAACTCGGATGGGCCTGGGGAGGGGATGAGGTTCACATCCAGTTTACAAAAACAGTGGGCATGGTCTTAAGAGTAAGTCATGTCTATAAATATCCATTGACTCAGACTTTGAACTAATACTCCAAAGAGCCTTATTTTACAATTTCAAGTAGGTGTTTTAGGTGCGGGACAGTTCTGGTTTGGGGGGTTTTGTGTGTGAGTTCGGTTTTTGTTTTGGGTTTGTTTTTTCTTTTTTCTTCTTTTTCTTTTTTTTTTTCCCCCATAGATGGCTTTCAACTTTTGCAATTCAATATATTTAAGGTTCAACTAGAATAAAAGTTTTACATCATCACATAGATATTATTCTTATAGGTCATCTACAGCTTTCACAGCTTAAGAGGAAATAAAGAGTACTTTGCTGTTCTAAATCTAGACTCCTGGAAGGCTGTCTAGAGCCTTTTAGACTTTTTGGCCTTTTTAGGGGTTTACAAAAAATAGTATACTGGGAAAATGCTGTCTCAGCTAAAAGTCTTAAATGCAATCGCTATAAAACACACATAAACCTCATTTCCTTAGGTCATGTGTTAGTTATTCTGGGCATCTACAGGCTGAGAGAATAAATAGATTGAATTGTAGAATAGAGAATTTTAGCTGGATGCAGGGTACTGTTTTAAAGCTTGCTCACTGATACATCCTGTGCTTCTACAACAGTTTCTGTTCAGTCGTGTTTGCACAAAGAAAAGAGAATATCACACTACTGTTAACAAGTATAAAATGGAATTGTTTGAGGAAAAGAGAAAACATGATCACCTACATGTCCAGATTCGGTATCTCAGGAAGATACATTTGAAACAGAATGAAATACCATCTCAAGAGTTCAACATCAGTGAAGCAGTGCAGAGTTTCCACTTGGATGCAGAGGTAATATTTGAGGAGAATTTCAGATATTAAAGACTTTGTTTGAAGGCATGGGGTAATGTGGTGGTGCTCATCCAATGGCATTAGGCTTATCTGATAAGATTTCACTTAAAAGAGTGAAGAAATAGTATTTTTTTTATGCTACTAGTTTGATAATGCGAAGGTTCCATTTTGTCAAGTGACTGACAATAAAATTAATAGGTTAGAAAATAGTGGGAATGTTATTTACTCATTTTCCCTGTGAAATGCATACTACCCAGTACCAACGTGCCTTCTAAAACAATGAAATCAACTTTTACTAATATGCATATTTTTTTCCCCTTCCTACCTGCCTCAGGAATGTAGATTGTCTTCTCTTTTTCCTAGTAGAGTGTAATTTAACAAAACTCCTTTTATATGATAATTAGATGTTAAAACAGACTTCCTGCTGTACTGATAGCTAAGAGGACAAAATGTATATTTAGACATATTGGTTGTCAAAGTAATAAATTTTAATTCCCTTCTTTTTAAGAGCATTCTCAAAGATTTATCAGAAATGGAAGGTGAACTTCTCTGTATAGAGGCAGAGTTACAGCAGCAAGAAAGTGCTAGAAAAGAAACAACACAGTTCTGGGAAGCTTGTTCAGGAACTCATTGTGATGTAGAGGACCTGGAAGAAGAGTTAAAGAAAGATACTGAAAGGTTTTTGCAAGTCATTAACTTCTGGACTCCTAAAGTAAAGGTAAAATTAAATGTTATAGAATCAGAAATATATTTCCTGTAAGCACTCTGTAAATGCCTAATCTGACTGAAAACAAGACACAGGCTCTTGAATGTTTATTCATGTATTATCAGCACTTACTATACTCTTCCTTTAACTGTATGATGTAAGAGTACTGAAAAGATTTGATTTCCTCGTGCATCCAAACTTGGAAATTTGCTTTGTAAAAGACTTTCTAGGCAATAAATGGGAGGGGCAGTGGAGTTGTTTGTTTTGGATATTACTAGTCTAAATTCTGGAAACTGTAGGTTCGAAATTATATGGCTTTCCTTGCCAAACTTCGTCCAAACTACTTCAGCTGTTTTTAAAACTCAATTGTAACTTGCTTTTTACTTTTCTAATTTCAGAAAGTCAAGTTGTTCTAGAAGTGGTGAGGCTTTCCTTTCTCTTTATTCTTATGTCTTTCCCCTTTTGGAAAATAAGACAGTATTTTTCAGGGTTCAGTGCATCAGGGACAGGATTTTATCATTCTGAATAAATGTTAAGTTTAACCCACTTTAAATACCTATTTTAAAAAGTTTCTTCTGTAGAGTCAATAGCCAGTCTTGACTTCAAGATTTCCCAGTGTTGGCAAGCTTTTTGGAAGAATTCCCTGACAGACATATTATGTGGATCAAAGCTTTTAACAAACAATCTTGTACGTTGGTCATTGCCCAAGAAGTGTGAAGTTTTTCTTTGTCTGACATATTAAACATATGGGTTTCTATAATAGCCCTGTGTATATTTTCTCTCAAATTATTTAATTTCCTTCAGTCAGTGACTATGTTCTAGCAAAAAAAAAAAATCTGCAAAATTGTGGTTTTTTTCCTGTTACTGACATTAAAGAAATTTTTCCAATACCGTTCCTTTGTTTCTGTAGTAGTGTTTGAGTTAATGCAGAAATACTGGTAATCCTGCAGTATACTATTATCTTCTCTTTTGGAAATGAAACTGTTCTTATGAGTGTTAGTGACTCCATTTCTGATATTAAGTATTTTGAAATGAGACACTGAAACAAGAATATGGCCATGGTACTTGCTGTTTCTTTACTTGCCTTATTTCCAGATGATTCAAAAATTATTTAAAATATTACCTCTGTGATGGTACTGCAGGTACTTCTTCAGCTTTCTTCAGAACTGGATGCCAGAACTTCCAATGACAGTAAAAACGCTGGTGTTGAATTGCAGCAGAGAAAAGAGAAAAATGAAGAGTTGCTTCAGGATTTAAACACTCTAAAAGAAAAACTGGCCCCTGGTAGCTCTGCTAGTCTTGTGTTAGAAGAAGAAAACTACAGGCTTCATAACAAATTAAAGGCTGCAGAACAAGATAAAAAGGTACCAACACTTGTTTGTAAGAAAAACTTCTTAGATGCCTGCTTTTTAAGTGAGAGTACTCCAAACTTAAAGATTTATTAGCAACCGTGAATCCGTGCCACCACAATACATTAGCCCAGAGTGCACATCTAAGTAGCTTTTTTTATTTCACAAAGTGCAAGTTTGAGCTTTTGCCTATAATGTATCTTAATTGCCCAATTTATGTACACAGATAAATGTTAGTTTAGAAATTCACATGAAATGTTTTTATTTGGTTTTGAAGAATTGATTTTAATAGTGTGATACTCTGGATACTTTTGTAAGCATATGATTTTTGCCATGTCAAACGTGAAGCTGGAGAAGAGTTCTCTTTCATCACAGGAATCGAGGACTCATTTTCTTTCTCCTACTTATGTCACAGTTACCCTTCTTCAGATAATTTTTTTCTTTTCTTAGATTTGAATGTTCCAGACCATTAAAATGTGCACAAAATAGTGATCCAGACACAAAGAGTTGCCACAAAGCCTGTAGTGTTGGATTTATGTGATTTCGAGTTTTTATTTGGTTTTACTAAAATATGACTGCACTGTTAGAGTTACTGTCTCTTAACTACTCATAACTGGTTAATCTCTCTCAATAGGCTATGGAAGTGAAAATTCGGAAGTTAGAAAATATAATAAATGAAGTAGGGGACAATGTCAAAGAGAAAGACGACAAAATAAGCAAACTACAAGCACAGATAAGAATAAAAACAGAGGCAAGTGAGCTCACCCAACTGCAAGCCAAACTGAATGAGACGGATAAGTGCCTCAAGACTGCCTTATCAGAGAATCAGACTCTTCAGGTACGAGCAAAATACTTTACTATTCTCAGTGTGCTTTGGTGAAAGACAGAAACCATGAAATGTAGTGCTCTAAAGTCAATGTATTGTTCTGTATGGCATTCCTAGAGTAAAACACTAACTTGCCTATTTAGCATGCAGTTACACATTCTACCAGTGCAGCCTTCAGAGGGAAAATTTACAACCCATATTTTACAATATCAGAAGTTAAAATTATCACTTATGTAATGCATTTGTGAAACATTCTAAAAAAAATTTTTTTTGACCTGAGCTGTTTTTCAATGTCATGTATTTGCACAGTAGTCCAAAATTCCCAGATACATATCTGCACAAATCAGCAAAATTTGGTAAAATATGATTGCACATAATACATGCGAGTAGGATACTGACTGCTACTGCAGTGCTAGCTGGTCATGTGGGCCACCTTAGTGAGAAGTAACCTCCTGCTCCTGGTCTCCTGCAAAATCTAGCAGATCACAGTAAAGACACGGTGAACAATTCTTAATTTCATTGCTAAGTAACAAGCTCTTCTTTGTACTAAATATTTTATTTTCAGGCAAAATTAGATAAAGGTGCTGAGTTGTACAAAGACGAAATTGATCATCTCAAAACACAGTTGGTAAAAGGTGATATGGAAAGAATGAAACAATCCAACTTTTTTGAAGTGAAGTAAGTTCAAATTTTATGTTCTTAGAATTTTCAGCTGCTAGAGTTTTAGCTTTTGTGTTTTGTTTTGGGTTTGGGGTTTTTTGGGGTTTTTTGTTTGTTTTTTTGTGACATAATAAGAGATAAGCATTAAGCTTTAGGTGTCATAGGTTTTTATTAGCTAGATTCCAGAGAAAATAAAATCTCTAGGCACCTTGGATTGCTTACACAACTCTCCTATAGAGCCACCAACATTTCTCAACCAACCATGTTCAGCCATAAATTAAATAACTGTTCTGACAAAAAGAAGACAAGGGGAAAGCAGTAACTGAAAGTGCTCTCTGATTCACTGAAGGGATATAGAGGGCATTAGTCAAACTTCTGAGTTTGTGCACTTTACCTGAAATCTAAGTGACCACCAGGTTTATGTACTTTTTCTTGTATTTGATACCTCATTGGAATTCAAACTAGCTCTTCTGCAACTGTAATAACTATTAAACTGAGGCTTTCTGTTTTGTTTTTCTTCTTCCCTTCCTTGTCTCTCATAGACTTGCTAATTATAAAGCTCTTGCAGAACACAGAGAACAACAGCTAACAAAGCTAAAAGAAGAACTTAGAAGAGCACACCAAGAGCAAGATGTTACTGGTAAATTCAAGATAAATAGAAGAGACTCTTTCATGTTAAACACTGAGTTTTAAGGTTATGTGGTTAAAGATCAGATTTAGATGCGGGCCTTGTACCTCAAAGGGTATGAGGAGATGTGGGCATGTTGGAAGATCAGGCAGAAAGTAAAGTACATTAACTGCAGTTCTTCTGCTTACTTCTCCAGCCACATTTGCACTTCTGGAGAGAGAAGCTGCCATGGTGGTAGCTCATGTTGCCATTTTTGCCTTGATTGACTGCAGGTATCCAGTTCTAGTCACAGTTCTGACACACATGAAGCAGTAACTGTTTTAACTCTAAATGAGCCAGTGAAGAACCTTATGTTTCTTTAGTATCTCCCTGGCACTGTGACTACTGGAAGGTGTGTTTGTGTAGAAAAAAGAGTAACTGTTTTAACCTAGTGAGGTTTTGCATGTAAGACCACAAAAAGGAATAGGCTAAAAAGTATACTGAGTTGATTTTAAACCCTGTCCAAACAACACATACACATCTGTATAAAACTCTTTTCCAGTGCTGAAAGAAGAGGCTCCTCAGCAATCTCAAACACCCCTTACTTGTGGTGGTGGCAGTGGTATTGTGCAGAGTACACAAATACTAGTTCTAAAATCTGAACAAGCTAAGATACAAAAAGAAAACTTGCACCTGAAGAAACAAAATGACCTTCTACTGCAGTAAGTGTAAAGCTGACCAGCAAAATGTCAAATCATTTGTTGCATTTAACCATGCATGTCATAAGTGTTTCTTTCTGGGAGACATATAGAAGTGAGTAATCATTAATTTTAGATTTTCTAGACTTTCACATCATAAGCTAGTGGCTTTGGAACTTTAAATTGCTTACTTTCATAACAGTCTCTTAAATGCTGGAAGATAGATTTGAATTGTATGTTGGAAGGAATTTTAGCTTTAAAAAAATTTTAAATTCCTCTGAAAGCAAGATACACAGATATCACATTGCCATGTCTGTGGTATGTAATTTGAAAATATAGGAACTGTCTGTTGTTCAACATTTTTCCTTGAGGGAACTGCTTTAAATTTTTCTTATTAACTGCTGGTGTTTTTTATTTGCAGTAATGAACATCAGCTGAAAGAGGAACTCAGGAAATGGAAAGAAAGAGCACTAAAATGGAGAGAACGATCCTCAAGAGAAAATACTCGAGAGACAGTGCCACAGTCTCCAAGGAAGACAGTGTCATATTTCTTTAAAGACCAAGTGCCTTCACCCTCCAAGGAACCTGTTTCTCAGGAAATTGTGACTCAGGACCTAGCAAAGCCTCTGCCGCTGACTTGTCCAACAAATTTCTTTGATAATTCCAGCTTGGGTATGCCAACAGGTGTGTAACTGTGGTAGTGTCCTATAAAGATTTGGAGAGGCAAAATGTGAAGGATGGCCTGAGTTGAGGCTAAATGCTCTGTACTTATATATTCAGACCTGAAACTTGCATAATAACACAGTTTTCCTGAATAGTCAGCTGACTGATGAAAAGCTGACCATCTGAGCTGTGAAGTTGACCAGTTTACCTACACTCTACATAACAGAAATCCTTAAATTAATCATTTACCTCCTGAAGATTATACAAACTTTTGTAAAAGTGAATTAGCAAAATATCATTACTAGATAACTGATGCTCTAAAATGTTGTCCTTTTTAACTTGGTTAAGCACTGACTTCTGGTAAAATTACTGAAAGTTATTGACTGGTTAACTTTTTCCTTAAGGTTTTACAAGATGGTAGACTTTAGCCTTTGATGTTACATCTGTCACTCTGCCTGACTCCAGCTGCAGCAGTAGCTGCTTTGATGGTAACTTCTGTTCCTCAGCCCCACTCTAGCTTTCTTATCTCTGGCCTGGTGGCTTCTGGAGAAGTGTCCTAGTGATCTATACTTGTGTGTTAATGGTACTGCCCTCATCATTACACCTGCTTCTCACAACTTCCAGAAGACCCCAGCAGACATTTGAAGAGTTAAACAGTTTTTGAGGTATCAATAGCAGACTTCCAGAAAGAATGTCTCATTGCTGTTTCTGTGATGCCCAACTTGGTAATAGTACAGAGTTCCTCACAACACAAAGCTACTCAGGGACAAACTTTGTTGACGTATAAAACACTAGTTAGGATTAAATCACGAATTACTACCGCTTGTCTAATTGAGAAAGACTTTAATGCTCTTGTCTTCTGTACAGATACATGTCCTGCAGCCACACAGTCCACAGAAGACCATCTAAAGCGCTTGTTTGGGCCATCAGACAAAGATAAAGCCCCTGATTGTAGCACCCAGTAAAGATGCTCTGTTTTAAGATGCCTTTGCAGTGACTACAGAAGAATCTGCATATGCAAAAGATAATTGCTTCAGGTTAAAAGCCATCAGCCTCTTCCATCCTTGCTGTCTTGGAGTTGCTACTTCCCAAAATTGGGAAAGCTGGAATTTGAAGACAAAAATGGAAAAGCGGTCATGTTGCCTGCAACCTGCTTGTCTGATGATGATCTACTTTGGTGTTTTGACGTTGTGGGGGTTTTTTTTGATGGCAGAGGAAGAAAAGGTAATGTATGGAAGAAAAAAATGGAAATAGGAATGGATCAAAAACTAGCCTACTGTGAAACTTCTCAGTCTTAAACTTCTCATTCTGCCATTCCTAAAACAGCCCTCTTCTGTACGGTTGATATTTTTATCTTTGGAGCACTGCTTACTTGGAAAGAAATTTTCTTTCTTTTTCTCAGTATGTGGTTTTCATACCATACTTCCTCTGAAGTTCACAGAAACTGCATTTTCTCCACAATCTGCAACTGAAGTTACTAGTTTTCTGTTAATAGAGCACACAATCACGGGTTCCTCTTAAACTCCTTAGAATGTGTTTGCAGCTCAGCCAATTGTGGTACCAAGAATAATTTTGAAATTTTCATCATCTTCCAATATACCTCTCTGAAGTTATGGAGTTTTTTATTTTTAAAGTAAGCAATGGACTTAATGCTCTTCTGCTACTCTAGTGAGTGGAAAATAAACCAGATCATTGAGGCAAGGAGGACTCTCTGACTAGCCTACTTTTCTGTATTGTGAGACCTACTCTTATGTATGTTTTATATAAAAGAGTTCAATTTGACAATAAACTTTGTGTTAAGTATTTAAATTTTTTTGTTGTTCACTTCACTTGTGCTGTGATCCAAAGATGTTGATTATAGAATTTAGTGTCTAAAGACTACATTTTTATTAATCTCATCACTTCCATTATTATTACACTGCTTGTCTCTGTTCTCTGTAACTTTCTGCAGCAATTCCTTGTGCAGAAGTTTACCATCGCACAAGTTTGTCACTGGAATTTTGTTTAATTCTTTCTGAATCTCTGTCAGGAAATGGCTGAAGTCTAAAACATAGATCCTTCTCCTTTTCCTGCTCCCCCACACCCTTTACTGGCAACAAAATAGGAATTTGGCACTCAGATACTTGGATCAACTTCATTAAGAATAAAACCATTATTGTGAGTTGAGAAAGTCATACTGAATAAAGATACCAACATCACAAGCATCACCCTTATTTTATAGGAATAAAGATCTCAGGGATGCTCAGTCTCATAAGTATTCCATTTTGGATCACCCAAACTGATAAGCAAATGGCTACCTTGGTGTGTTTCTGAGCACTCAGCAGTTACTGAACTGGAGGAGTCATACAAGGATTATTTACCTGATGGAGGTACCACAGAGATCTACAATAAAAAAACAAGTATATTTACCTTGAGTAGCTGTAAACTGCCCACTATGGTGACTACTAAGCAACTGCAAGCATTTATCCCTCAGTCTCTGACTGTGTGTTTTGGGAAGCATTAAAAGATATGACTAGCCAAAAATATACAGGTTCTAAACACCATTACAGAGTTCAGTAATGCAATGTCGTCTTTCTGACCACAGCCACAGGGATGTAGGAGCAATTTATTTTCTGACAGGGACTAATGCAAAGTTCTGGTGGGTTTGTGGTGGTTTTTTTGTTTTGGGATTGGTTGAAGGGTGTTTTGTTGTTTTTTTTGGTGTTTTTTTTTTTAATTGGGTTGGGGTTTTGTGTTTTGTTTGATTTTGGTTTTTAATTTCCAGTTACAGTTGAAATATATTTATTTTGGTGTTCTCATAAATGAATTACACTGACTTTTAGTTTTCCAGAAGGGGGAAAAGAAGGTTTATATATAGAGCTACCTCTTTCATATATAGTTTCCAGTTTGGTGTTTTTCTGGAGTTTTTTTGTTAATTATTGCTTGCTTGGCACATTTCTAGATTTGGAAATTTTTCTGGTGGTTGAGCTAAAAAATGCGGAAGCTTATTGCAAAAAGTCTGTGTCTGAATTCAGTAGGCAAAAGCTTAGGGACTGAAGGATAAATGCTTCTGGAAAAGTCATTAAAGATTTTGTTTACTGAGGAACTGATTTAGAAATCTATCACAGTTTAGCAGAAAGACAGGATAAACTGAACTTTTGTGTATGTGTCCCAGTTTATCCAAAGAAGGGGCTTTTCTGAGGACAAACTAACTAAAGTTTAGGCAGTCCCTAATAATATATCAGGGTAGATTTAGGTCTGGTGTGAGCTTATAACTAAAGTACTTTGTCCTAGGATTTCAGCCTGATGATATTAACTCTGCTTTAGCAAATGTAAGTTAAACCACTAGATACCAAAAGGGGATGTAAGTTGGTAAATCATTGGTTTAACCACAACAACAAAAAATTAATCATGCCAAGTATTGTCCTAGTTCAGAATTTGATAGTTTATGTTGCTAAGGAGAGATTGCTTGGAAAAACATGTTTGTGGCTTTTTTGATCTCTCAAATTCCTTAGGGAAAAGGAACAGCAAATGCTGGTGATCATTTTCTGTCCTTTCCTGTGCAGGAATAAAATTGCTCTTCTAAAATCTTGAGTTTCACTAGATGGCAGCATCTCAGTGTCTCAACAGGAAATTACGTTCATAGAGAAACAAATCCCAACAAGCACAGTTAAACGTGTAGAACTTCCTTTTATCCAAAGGTCAGTAAATGGAACAAAGCTGTTAGAGATCTCTTGGTGAGTGTCTATATTACTATCTGTAAGTGCTTTAGTCAGCGTGACAAATGTTCATATCACCTGATTGCTAGATTGAAAAAATGTATTTATAGTGCATTCTGCTCCCAATACATTGAGGTGATTTGGGGAAGTACTTGAACTGATGAGATGGCTTTTGGAAAGCAAAGAATTTTTCAGTCACATTGCCTCAGAAGTCTGATTTGTTGAATATGTAACCTTCAGAAAAACTGCTTTGCTGCAACTTTAGCCAGAAAAAACATCTGACAAAACAATTTTCCTCTGATCAAAGTACAAGAAATTAATAATCAAAGACATAGAACACTAAATTTGAATTGGAAATCTAAGTCACAATGTGGATTTGAGCATCTCTAGAGGACAGCATTGGCAGCTAGCCTAAGGAAGATTAAGGTACCTTTACCTTAACTTCCCAGTAAAGTACTTAGTGTGTTGGATTCACGTGTGTATTGTAAGACTTTGTGTTCTTATGACACCTTTCTCCACTCACAGCTACACAAAGTTTGCTCAGAGGGTTGTAAAACTGCAGAAAATTTTACTAGCGTGGCCTTTGAAACTGTGTGCTTGGGCAGAAGAGAGCTGCAGTTTGCCTTTTGGCTGCTACACATTGACTAAGGTAGAAGCTCCCAGGGCTTCCCTGCTGCTTGCCCCAGGCATGCTCAGGGGTTCCCTGAGAAGGAGCAACCGAGAGAGGTGAAACAAGACAGCTTCGTTACCCCAGCACTCTCTTCCTTTGTTGGAGCTGGGAATCTGCTGTGCTGGGATGTTCCTATGACAATTCACAGGAGATACCAACACCAGGGTATTGTGTAGAATTTATTGCAATCTAGGAAGTTGAAGAGTTAGTTGCTTGAGAGAAACAGAAGACCTGCTTTCTTAGAACACAGGGGGTAGTGAAAACACAAGGTAACAAACTACTGTACTGCTGTTTCATATTGCCTTTTTTTTGGTCTGTGTAATTAAAAATAGAATTCAATTTCTGTTATAATGAAACCTAACTCCTAAGCTCAAATGCCGTTTGGTTTTTGTTTTGCTGGGGTTTTTTGTTGGTTTTGTTGTTGTTTGGGTTGATTTTGTTTTTGGGTTTTTTTGAAGACTATATTAAAAACAAACAAACAAAAAAAACCACCCCAAGGTCAAGACGGTCCTGCCTCTCAGAACCCTGAGAGTCATGCTGCAGCCAAACAGGACAATTGTGATGGGCAGAGGTACACTCTGGATAACTCCTAGTTTTTTGAATGTACTTGCACCTGATTCCCAGGGGGTAGTATGGGCTCCTGTTTTTGTTAAAGTTACTGTGACATCTGTCTGCCCAGGTGTGCACCATGGGGCGGCTGGATGGGAAGATCATCCTGCTGTCTGCGGCAGCACAGGGCATTGGGCGAGCAGCTGCTATAGTAAGTTGGAAAATGTTTGTTGTCCTGTACCTAAGCAAGGTCCCTAATGCTTAGCTTGTCTAATGACACCTGCACCAAATCTGTTCTTGAATTAATAAACTATGGATGAAGCCAGAGCTACGCACTGAAAAAAATCAAGGAATAATGTATCCACTGTACTGTATCATGCAGGCTTTGTGCTGTTTGAAATTCTGAAAATCTCAGCTCTGAGTGGAGATGTTAAGCACGGATAAGAGCATGATTTGACAACAGCTGCAACTGCTTTTTTAACAATATGTGGCTGGAACTGACTGTACCTTTAATCCAGCATCTCTGCTGCTTTTTCCTGCGAGAAGATAAGAACAATAGACGGAATATTTCCTGGTCTGAAGCTGAATACAGTGAAGGTCTCCTACAGCAAAGACAAGACATTCTATCTATATTCAGAGTTGACATAACCAAAACCACATGATATTAACAACTCAGCTACAGCATTGTTCACAATCAAGGAACTGTAAGAAACTCATTACACATTCTGTTGAATTTTAACAGTAATCCAACAAACATATTAACTTTTTGGTTATCTTGTAATTCCTTTTGACCAGTTCTCCTGCTACTTCCATTTACTGGGTTTTTTATTTACTATTAATCTCAGTATCTCCATAATGTAATCAATAATCCAGGAGAAGCTCCTGTAAGTAGGATTTTTGCCAGACCAGTTATTTTCTCATACATACGGTTAAAAAGAAGATTGCTGATATTTGCTCTTAGATAAATCACTCAGTCCAAGGAGTAGGTAATCTTCCTGATAATTTCACTTTGTAAACACCAAACAAGCCATAGAAGGCTGGTATGTTTAATGCCACTGTCCTCTTAAGATGCATTTGAGACACTTACTTTCAAGATTAGGGGCTAGAGTCCAAGATGTCAGAATACTTTAGAAGCAGAGGTTGCTTTGTTAGCTGTCAATTTGTCAGTAATCACAATACAAAGAAAGCTGATTTTGAGGGGGATCATCAAGAATGAAAATCTCTGGCTAAGTATCGAAGAAAAGTTATGCTGCTTTTAATATTGATCTATTCCAATGTTTTGGATGCAAAGGATTTTTTAAAATTTTATATACAACCCTTTCCTTTTTATGGCTTCTGCCTTTAACTGTCAAATCCCATACCTTCATTTAAATCCAACAATACAGACAGTTCTAGCCCTACATTTATAATGTGCTTACTGGTGTAGCTAATAAGAGCAATAATAGGAGTCGACTCAGTATGGTTACTGTTCTTATACTTTATTTATGGATTCCTTACTTTAAGAACAGGATCTTAATTCTGTCTTATATCACGTACAGTTACTTAGTTCTCCCCAGGATGTATGGTACATGATATCTAGTAGTCCCTGACTTCTTGTGCCCAGAAGGAAAAGTGGGAGATCAGCTGCCTTTGGCCAACTTTTATTTTAAGCCAAAAAGGACCCAGAAAGAAAACATATATTATTTCTCATAAGATCTTGAATATCTAAATATAAACTGCTTTTCTTGTATTCTTCAGGCCTTTGCTAAAGAAGGAGCCAAAGTAATTGCTACAGACATCAATGAGTCTAAGCTGCGAGAACTGGAGAAATATCCAGGTAAACTTAGATATTGGTTCAGCTCTTGCAAGTTTTGTTGTAGGCTGTCTGAAATAGAATTTGAAGATAGGAAAACTTCAGAAGGCCAGCAAAAAGATGGAAACTGTCCAGACTAATTCTTTAGATATTGGCATTGCTTTATTCTGTGGTGTGAAATAGCAGAGATTTAGCATGTTAAATTTTGGAACATCAGCATACCAGGAATATGCTGATGGAATAACTGGAATAACTTTGGCACGTAGAATAACTTTGAGTTTCTTATGTCACAGAAGAAGTTGGTATTTGTTTCGCAGAACAGTACCCATTTCAGTTACCTTTTGACATCTCTAGGCTGACTGTCAAGTGCATCATTCTAGAGGGGATGGAATCCTTTTCTCTGATCACTAGAACATCTAGCTATACACGAAGGTAGATTTAGTGTCTTGTATTTCCATGATCCATATTTAGCTATCCTTTTAATGCATTCCTTGCTGTCTTGTAGAAGTCTAGTGTCTTCAGAAACTAATTCTGCCAACACTAGATATGCCTATTCTGTTTGTACAAATGTTCGAGGGCTTTCCTACTGCTACCACAGGAACGTGATTCAGGAGCAGGTTTTGCATAGCTGTGTTTCTAATCACAAATGGGATATTATGTTAAATAACATTTTTAAAATATTGAAATAAAAAATAAGGCTTGGATACATTTTACAGCTGAAAACACTTCCAACTTAATTTGACAGAAGGAAGTAGATTTCACGAATTCTTATTACAGGGTGACAGTAAAATACACAAAAACAATTTTCTCTAGCATAACTTTTAGTGTGAACATCTGTACCTACTGAAGTTAACCATAAGCAATCTCTTTGTAACTCTTTAGGAACTTTAGGGCTTTCCAGGTTCTTTCGCAGGGTGTTTGGGAAAATGCTGGTTTTCCCTCCTGCTAGTATATTCACAAGGAAAGAAGCAATTTTTCATATGTGATCTGTCAATCCATAATTCATCAACACTTGACATGCTGGAGTCTTTGAATTTTATCCAGGAGAGGTAATTCCAGTGTGATGCTAATAACCAGCCTATAGTCTGATTGCATTGTTGCACACAAATCTCTTAAAAAATGCTGTAACCCTTAGCTAAGGTATATAAAGCCCATTCATGGACTTACCAGTTTGGCTTCCAAAGAAACAGGTTTTTATCCATTTTATAATCAAATTCTCCCTTAATTTAGACAAGACTCAGATGCTTTACAGACAACTTTTCAGTACTTCATAGAATTATGTGTGTTGGATGAGACTTCTGGAGACCACGTAGTTCCATCTGCTGCTCAAAGTGGTTCTGGTTAGAGCAGGTTGCTCAGGGCTGTGTTGAACCAAGTTCTGAACATCTCCAAGGATGGAATTTCCTCAATAACTGCTGTACATCCCCATTCCAGTGCGACTGCCCTCATGATTTCAAAATACTAATGATTTATGCAAATTCATTTTTCCTCATATACTATAAAAAGTTCATTCATAATATCAACAACTACACATAGAAAAATGTGATTGTGAGTCTATGTGACATGTAACTAGTTCCAAATAATTATTATTCTATAAGAATGACCATGCAATCTCATTATGATTATATAGATTCTAGCATTCTACTGTTGGAAAGTATAGTGGAATTCAAATTTATTGGGAATGTTTTTATACTAGATTATGCTAGCTCATCTGCTTGTATGATGCTGTATGGCAGTCAAAATAGTTGACCATTTTAATTCCCTCCTGAAATTTTAAATAGCATGACATGCTGTCCATTGCTGTCTCCATGTAATCATTGCAATAACTTAATGATTAAGTGTAGTTCTCACTGAATTGAATTGTAAGGGCAATCCTCAGTACTTCAGAAAAACCACCTACTGATCCTTAGTCAAATATATTGAAGCAAATACCTTGTTTCTTCAAGGCATTCAAATACGGGTTCTGGATGTCACCAAAAGGGAGCAGACAGAAAATCTGGCCAAGGAGGTTGAAAAGATTGATGTCCTCTGTAACATTGCAGGGTAACCAGCTTCTCTTTGATACTACTATTTTTCCAGTTTTCCCTATCCTCCAGAACTACCTTTTGTTTTTTCAATGCATTGCATTTCTTTCATTTTAGTGGATTTTGTACCTTAATACAAACTTGAATGTGTTTTCATCAAAGCTGAATGTTTTTTGCACAGCCACATTATCCAGGACAAGATAGAACAGGTCTGGAACTTACGTTTCCCCCACTCTGTGGGTTCCCTGCATTGTTGGCTTTGGCCCTCCTAGCACAACAGTGCGCAAAGCTGATGGTGTGCTAGTGCTCTACTAACTTTTTCCTATTGCCAAGCATTTCATTGCATGCGCTGAGTCTGCCTTATGTCTTTGATACTCATCACAAGAAATACACTCTTGCCTGCATTCTTCAAAAAAACTTTAGTCCCTCCTTTTCAGTGTTGGAAGAGTTAACTGCAAAACAGTGTAGGAAAAATATAGCATCATAGAAATATAAACTAGAGACAGTAATCTACTTCATGCACTTACTCTAGGTTTGTTCATCATGGAACCATTCTGGAGTGTGAGGAGCAAGACTGGAACTTCACTATGAACCTCAATGTTCGCAGCATGTATCTAATGATCAAGACATTCCTTCCAAAGGCAAGACTGGGTTGCCCATGACTTCCAGTCTCTGCTGCACTGTGTTTAAACTGTGAGAGGTCTAAGTTTGCTCCTCTGACAGGATGGGGTTTGAGATAAAAATGCAAGGATGCAGCTTTGGACAGGGTTGCCCTTAGATTAAGGTGATTCTACTGTAAAGCATTCTCTGCATTGTGTAATCTTTTAAGGAGACCATTTATCTAAAGGATCTGGTAGAGAAGATTAATTCAGGGGTTTGCCCTATGTAATCTATAACTAAAATCCTTCAAATGCAGAGCAGTGAGGGAACCATTGCAACACAATGCCACCATATTATACTACCGCACACAGCTTCACAATACCATTGCTACAAAACATTTATAAATAATGTACCTTCATGTGAATTTTATGGAACTCTGGAAACTATCTTGTGAAGCAACTCAGTGGCACTGATGCTAACATACTGCTTATAGCAGAACAACAATTTGATGAATTTAGCAGTTTGAAGAAGCTTGTTTTTGACGTAATAACTAGGTTTGGGTGTACAAAAACCTGTGGACTGAATAAGGTGTTTGTATTCCTGTAAATGCAAAGACCAGATGTGGAAGCTGTGACCATGACTGGATGATGACTACTGTTTTCAGTATTGTTCCAGTCCTTTTTGTTGGTTGGTTTGTTTGATGGTGTGGTTTTTGTTTGTTTTTTTTATGAACTTAATTTTAAAAGTGGGTTTGTTTTTTTGTTTTGTTTTGGGTTTTTTGTTTTGTTTTGTTGGGGTTTTTTTGTCTAACAAATTCATGTGTATCAGGTTTTACGATGCCTGAAAAGGTTATAGCTTAAAGAAATTTCACCACAATTCAAAGGTGCTAGAGTGCTGTGTTTTAATCTTCTCCAAAACAAACACGGTTTGAATGGAATCAGTGAATCGCTGCATTGGTAGATGGCATGAGCAGGTATCTATGTAGAGTAACTAAGTGTAGTAACAAGAGAGTCATGATTCAGAGGCAGCTATCTAGGAAAAAACTCCTTTCCTTGCATGGTCACCAGCCCTGATATGACTTAGGAGAAGTGAATGAGAACTTGAGACTCTGCTTTACTGTTTCAGTCAACAGCATCTGTACATGACAGTTAAGCTTTGTTACCCTGAGTACCAGTTGCACATACGGCTGTCTGTGAGTTGCTGTGGGCTATTTCCCTGAACCTGCAGATGACAATAGTTTTCATTTGAATGACATCTTTTGCAGATGCTTGAACAGAAATCTGGGAATATTATAAATATGTCTTCTGTGGCATCCAGCATCAAAGGTTAGTAGCCTGCTAGGGTTTCTTATACAAATCTTTAAAATGATGGGTATGCAAAATAAATACTGCACATCTTCGAATTCATAGGATGTTCTAAATTCAAAGTTCTTTCTAAATCCTATGGATGGATGCATTTAGGAAAAAAAGAAAGAATGAGCACATCAGCTCATGTATATATGCAAGGAAACAGATGGAAAATTGCAGAAATTCCAAGATCCTTACCTCTGAGTTTTTTCAGTGTTTTGTGGTGTCCTTTTTTACAAGTCTTTATTAATTAAAAAGGAATTGCTTCCAGTGATATGCTGCTATGTATGTTCTATGAAGAAGGGACAATTACATAAACACTGTAACTGTGCTTCCCAATAAAGCCTGATGTTGACTAGCAGATGGGTTTCTGCTGTTCCTAAATCCTTGTTGCTCCATTGCCTCTTCTAGACTACTCCCCAGGCTTGTACTATTGAAAGTCTGTGTGCTTTCCTCTGGTGTATTCCCAAGTAGAATTGTGGCAGTCAGCATTCTAGCTAGCCTGTCCTTATGGAGAGGATACAGGTGCTACAGGAAATTCTGGAACCCAGAAGCAGGTGCATACTGAACAAACTTGNTTTTTTTTTTTTAATCTGTTTAATCATATTTCTATGTTGCCTTAACACGGACCTACTGTTAGGAGTTGTGAACAGGTGTGTATATAGTACTTCAAAGGCAGCAGTTATTGGGCTGACAAAGTCTGTGGCTGCCGATTTCATTGAACAAGGCATCAGATGCAACTGCATATGTCCTGGTAAGTGTTCTTGCATTATTCTGTAAACTAGAAGCAGATGCGAGAAGGCCGGGTTTAGTTTGGCATTATTAACAAAGAATAGATTTGCCAGTGGCAACTAAATTTACCAGCAGTCTGAAAGAACAGGACATGCTTGAAAGATTTCTGAGATTTAATAAAGAAAAGTTGTGGTTAAGTTGTATGTTTAGTCTGTTAGTCCAGTATGTGCACTTTACATATGCCTTACCAAGTATTTGAATGTTTGTTTTCAAAGACACAATCTAGGCAGTTGGAGGCAGATAAGGGCTGACTAACGGGTTGGCCATTTTTTAACCATCTGAAAGTTATTGAATCTCATTCTCAAAAGTCTTGCTTTCTACTGAAATTTAGAATCCTATGCTATACTGGTAGCTTTGCAGTATTTCTCCTGAATTATATTATGAAATTACAAATAAGTGTTAAGATAGACAAATAGAAGAAATAAACTGCCTTTTTTTTTCATAATTGCTGATGCAGTTGACTTTTAACACTGAATTTAAAATTTTTCTTAGGTACTGTTGACACACCATCTTTACAGGAAAGAATCAAAGCCCGACCTAACCCAGAACAGGTGAGAAATGAATTTATTAGCTTGATCATGTGTGTACATATATTTAATTCTCTTTTAAAAAATAAAAAAAGATGCAGTGGCACTTCTGTCCCTATTAAAGAATGTCCCTCATTTCAGAGAACCACAGATAACTTAAGAGTAGTGTCTCCTTGGACAGTGTTGTCAGCTTGCAGTACACAGTCCCAAAATGCCTCAGTAACATACTATTGCTTAGTGAATACACAATCCTTGGAAACAATTGCAACTGTTGGCTACAGTATCCAATGCAAAAGTAGAGGACATTTTCTACTGTGGCGTATGGCAGCCACAGACTAGTGCAAAACCATGATAAAGGGCATTCTGGCCTATGTATTTCAACATTATTTGGGATACTTAACCACACTGACTAGGTAAATGTAAGCTCTCATTTTGAGAGCTTCTACCACCAATGGAAGAAGGATTTATGCTGCCTTTTTTTCTAGAACAAGAGATTTAGGTACTGTATAAAAGTCTCTCACATTTTTTTTCAACCTGAAATTCACATCACTTTTGATCTTATATTTTTCTAGCATAAATTCTCTACTCAGTGCACTAAACAAAGGTATGGCTAGAGGTGTGTTTCCAATATTGCTTTATACATGTCAACAGATTAAAATAATTGCTATATCATTTTTTATATGCCAAACACTCTTTTATATCCAGGCACTGAAAGACTTTCTAGCCAGACAGAAGACTGGCAGGATGGCGACTGCTGAAGAAGTGGCCCATCTGTTTGTGTACTTGGCCTCTGATGAAGTAAGTACAGAACAATAAAATGTCCAGCCACAGCGTTCCATGCTACTTTGCTGCCTCACACTAAAGTGTATTTGTTTCAGGATGATTTATATTTTCTTTGAGCTGGATTATTAGAAAAATAAACCTGACCATCTTTTACTGAGTTCAATCTGCAATACAGAAAGTACTCTGTTGACGGTGATTGCAAGGCATTCGGTACCATAGCCTGGTGGTTTCATGTCATCTGACCAAATTGACTGATCCCAGATCATCTTGAATGGTAGGAGATGTGGGCTTGTTTGCTTTTCCAAGCTTGCACCATGACTACATCATGTTCTAAGGACACAGAATTAGTAGTTGTCACCTACCTTTACTATTCGAGGGCAAAAGAGAACTGCTGGAGATTTTAGCTAAGCTCAGAGTGAATCCGCCCTTTCAGGATAAGGAAAACAATAAACCCACTAGGCTGTTATACACCAAACTCTTGATGACCACTGCAAATACCAACAACACTAATGAGAAACCTCAGTGTTTTTTCACCTGCTATAAATTGCTATAAATCAAAAACTGGACTGGATTCCTCTGGACTTGTCTAGCAGTCCTAATGTGCACATCAAAATATTTTAATAGATTTAATTCAGTCTTAATGTTGTGATCTGTCAGTAATCTCTTTTTTAATTTCATCTTGGGTTTAGTATTTTTTTAACACTACTGATTTTTTCCAGTCTGCTTACAGAGTTTTCAAGCATGAGTAGCTTTCCAATATATTCAGTATGCTTCAGTACTGAGAGAGAGAGGAATGTCAACAGCTCAACTGCTTACCTCACTCTATGCATAATCTAAATTTTCAGTTAGGTCTCCTCATCACCATTGGCTGATCTGGTCAGATTCTGCTCAGATGAACACAGCTAGTAACAACATAGTGTGAGGTACTTATTTCTGCAGGTAAGATATCTGAAGTCTAGCTTATGTGAATGTGTACACTCAGGATGCATTATTATCTTAATGCCTCTAATAATACTTTTGCCACACTCCCTTGAGTTAACTGAAAGGCTTCAATTTCAAAGTTTGTTTATATTTAGATATTTTATTATTCAAGTATCTTTGTAGAACAAAAAAATAAAGTGTTTGTATAAAAAGAAAGCAGATTTTTTTTAATTTAAAGAAGTAGTGTTTTCCTGTAATTAATAGCCATGAAAAATTAATTCAAATCATTGTTCTTTTTCATGTAATTTCAGTCTGCCTATGTGACTGGCAATGAACTAATCATCGATGGAGGATGGAGCTTGTGATTGACCCTCCCTACAAATGAAATTTATACTATGAAAGGCAAAAAGTGAGGATGGTGTTTCCTGCAAAGATTTTGATCACATACACGATGTCTTTCCAAAGAAATGTGCTGCATTTTTACTCTTTCTAGATTGATCTTACTGATTCACTTTTTCTTAAATATTGAAGCACTGGAGTCAAACATGCTTCATATATGGCTTTGATGTATGGCAACCCCAAAACCACAGAAGATCAGTAGCTTAATATTTAATATTTCAGAGGGTCAAAAATATTATTTAAGGTACAAAATCTGAGTTGTCTTTTAAGCTAATCTGAGTGAAAGAAATTAAAGACTATCTTTATTCTCATCTTAACGTATTTGGAAACATTCACATTTAGATTTTCTACTTGCACTACCAGATTATCCAGATAAAACAGGGCAACAACTACTAAATCAGCCATGTGGATCCTGGAATAACTATGATTTAAACAGAAGAGAGCAGAAATAATAATAAATTTGAAGATTTGAATGTTTGAATAATTTTTTTACTGGTCCAGATGTTTCTATAATAAGAAAACATACTAGTTGCAAATTATACTCAAAACTGCATTCTCCTTTGCAAGTTATCAAGTAAGTACTTTGCTGCTCTGTGCTAGCGTTAGTGAAATATTTTAGTACTCTAATGGCTGTCGAAAAACAGTCTGAATTGCTGAAGAGAATGTTACATGCCTGTCAACACTTAAGAGATACAAAGTGGGAGCTACAAGGCAGTCAAACATGTAGATATGTGGTGTATGGGCACATGAAACTTCCTGCATATATATCAGAGAGACAGTGTACTTGCAGAGCTGGTCTGTGCAACTGCCATGTCCATTTTCCACGTCCTGGGCAAGTTATTCTGCTTGAATCTGGGCAAGCAGTAATGCAAAAAGGAGGGCAACAGACTACCATTAGAAGCAAGAGGATTGGCCACTTTGTGGTGCTTGAGAGGGGGTTTTTTTGTTTAAGCACATAACCACTGTAGGCACTGTCTTCACAAAGCAGAAATGGTGGAGAGAAGCCTTCTCTAATCGTTAAGACTAAAGCTTAGAGCATGTCAAGCACAGACACATGCAGTTATACAATCAGTTATAAAATGACTACATTAACTAGTACAAAAGCGGAGAAATAGAGACGAGAACTGTTTCATTAATTGTATGGGTCACTTCTAAAATGGTCTTGGAAGTATTGCTACTCTCTCCCCTCTCCTTGCTTTCATGTATGGAAAGTACTATGCAAGGATCTCACTTTAGCAGGATGGGGGCATGTGGGGAAGAAGTACTCTTAAATACAAAAGGGGATCTTCATGAATATTGCTTGGCTTCTGGCTCAAAAGCAAAAGGAGTGGATTTTACCATTCTAGATAGAGCCAATATATTCTTCTCCAAAATGATGCACTGATACTGGACAAATACTGTAGAATCTGCATGCTAGGTGCTACAACTTGGTGCTCTGTGCTTTTAGTCTCAAGTACCAATGCAGTTCATACTAAAACACAAAGCAGAGCTTCTCTCTAAAGAACTGTTTCTACAAGAGTGTGCATTGACGGTTTTGTTGCAGTAGCATATGGTAGCTTTGATTGTGAAACAAAAACCGATTATTTGTCAAGTCCCATCTTCTGGGGAAAAAACACAGATCCTGACCCAGAGATTAAGGCAATGAGGAAAAAACATAGATCCTGACCCAGAGATTAAGACAATGAATAACCTGAATTCAAAAAGTATTTCTTTTGCTAACATACTGCTTAAACCTGACAGGGATGACATAAGCTGACTGCCTATAAACATTACCTTTAACAATTAATTGTGCACAACTCTGTTTACCTGGTTCATGAATTAAGCTGTATGTAATTTGATGTAAATAGTCACAAAGATCAAATACATACATACGTGAGGGAAGAATTAAAGAGTAAATGCTACTAAGTATGACTCAACAGTAACGCACAGGAAAAATGTGAAATATTGTGTTTTTCTGTAACAAGTGCCATGTTTATAAAATTATTCCTTGATCTTTTCAGTATTAGCTGAAGCATTAATAGAAATTACCTGATTTGGAAGATAATGGAACATGTCTAGTTAAAATCGGGCCTCATTTTAAAATTGTAAGTAAAAATAAATTTCAAAAATGAGAAGAGTATTGTGGCTGTTGCCTTCCTCAGGCTCGTTATGGGTTTAACATTTACCTTTAATCATGATTGGCACACTCTGACCTTGTGTAGTTTGTTTATGGGGTTTTACAGAATCTAGTATTTCAATCAAGTGACCCTGGCAGCCAAGCAGGACCCAGCTGAGGCAGAAATCCAAAGTTATCCATAATGGCTCCACCAATGTTCACTGACATTAATTCAAATGTTCATTAATGTTCATTAATTCAAAGTTCAGGCTTGGCAGGATACTGTTTCAATGGTTAGAGGGTTTACTATAAATGCCAAAGTCCTTCTGTAGTAGGTATAGAAGGCTTACCTCGAAAAGAGAATTTCCCCGCTGCAGTAACACAGGAAAATTGCACTGTGTGTTCTGAAAATACAATTAAGAATATGCAAAAATTTATTTTACTTACTGCACTTTGAATTTTATTACTTAACATTTCTAAGCTCACTGGTCATTGTAGTATACAGATGCTATAGTGTTATAGGTTCAGAATCTAATGGAATTTTTTCTTCCCCCACCGCCAGAATGAGGCGCAAATGGGCCTACCCCAGTCCATTTGCCTCTAACAAAGAAGCAAGATAGACAGGTGATTTAGGGTGGGGGGAAGCAGACAGACTCGGGTTTGGGGGTGGGTAGTGAAGAGACGGCGGAGAGAGAAACCCCTGAGTTTGGTTTCTTTCTTTGCCTTTCCTGCTGTTTCTTTTTCCCATACCTGGATTTTACGGAGCTTTTTTTGGATTGTTTTTTTTCTTTGACTTTGCCCGAGAGAGGGAGAGAGGAAGACATCACTAGCCGGGG
>VXAU01000556.1:0-32023 GCA_013399695.1 Formicarius rufipectus | reverse complement strand
TATATATATCTCATAGGTAGGAACTGTTATCCTTCCATTTATCATACCTTAATTAAATTTTATTTTGAAATTAAAGGAGACTTGTCTCTCTAGTTATAAATTTTCTAAGTTCTCTAAACTTAGACATATAGAAAAATGGCTTTTTCTTTATTTTCTTTTTTTATATTGTCAAAGCGCTCCTGCAAGGGCATTTTTTAGTGGTACACGCAGAATGCGGTGGAGCAGAAAAATAAAAATCAGAAGAGCTTGCTGTCTTTTGCCTTATTAGCAATGCTTTTCATGGATATGTTAACAGCTGCAATTCTGAAATGTATTCTTCTGTCATGGGGTTTTTCAGCAGACTTCCTGGAATTATTAAAGGAAAATGCTTCTTAATGCTCTTGTGACCTCTTAGTTCCCTGGTCTGTTTTTAATGGAACTGGATAATTCTCTTTGTTTTCCTTCCAGTCCAGTGATAATATAAAGAGGCTTTTTGACTTTTCAGATTCTAGGTCAAACTTTTCTCTTGTGGGGGAGGGGGAAAGCGACTCCTCTGATTCAGAGTCCTTCTGAAAAATTTAATCTGATCAAAAATCTGCTTTTTTTTCTTTCTCTGGGATTTGTAGTCAGCTTAGTTCTGTGTAATGATACTAAGAGCAGAGTAGTAACTCTGCTTTCAGCATAGCTTGCAAAACCAAGTTGAAACAAAGAGAAGGTCTGTTTCATTCCCTCATGTGTATTCACAGATGAGGTGGATGTTCTTGTTTCGTCTTTAAGAAGTAGCAATGTCTTACTGGGACCACTTTAATGTGCAAGTTGGTTTTGCTTGGGGTGGGGTTTCATTCCTCTTCATTCTGCTGCCTGCCCGGATGCATTTTTGCGTACACCCAGAGCAGAACCAGCAAGAGCTTCTTATCTTTTCCTTTCACCAAACTTCCAACTGCAGTGCTCTAATTTGAGTTAGAGCACTGTGTGTAGCTTCCCCATGCATCTTCCCACAGCCAGGGGAAAGGCAACACAGAAAGCCTTTTCCATGTGTACAGGGCACAGTGAATGCCATGGGAAGAAGCAGAGGACTTGCAATGAAAGCCAAAAAAAAATCTACTTCATCCTGGGTGCCCTGTTAAGTATCCTGAGTCTTGGATGGGCTCAGGTCTGATCCATTGCTCAAACCGACCTGACAACTCAGCCCTCCGTCTCCTGCAGGCATCACTCAGGCATCTGAGAAGACCTCTCGGGCATCGGTTTCGCCGCTGGCCTAGTGAAGCTGTGGCTTTGGAGGAGGGACTGTGGCTCCAGCAGCAACAGCGGGGGAGGAGGAGTTGGAGCCGGTGCTGGCACAGAGCAGCTGCTGCCGCGGGCCGGCAGCGCGGCGTCTCCCCGTCCCCGCAGGGAGCTGTTCCCTAACTCTGGCCCCTGCTGTTGTCCAGGTGAGTTTTGTGCCCCTCTATCTCATCCATCCCCATCCCCTGCGGCAGGAGAGGTGACCGGGGCGGGGCACTGTTGGCTAGGCTTGGCGGGTAGGCGGCTGCACCAGGGTTTATTTTGGATCTTTTTGTGGATGTAATGCGAGGTTTAGGTTGTTTGGAATTTTTAATCATTATGTATTCTGAATTTAGTTGCCCTGGCGGTGCTTGTGGTATTTTATTTGTATTCCTTTCTGTACCGTCTGTGTGCTAAGCAGAACTTGAGGTGTCACCAAGGCAACAGAGCTAATACGACAGACAAGCATGTGCTGTCCCTGTCCATCAGCTCACCCTCTCTTTCCTCCTCCTTGTAACATTAAAAACAAGTTAAATGATAGGTTCTAATAAAAACCTCTCTGGTTTCAAAATAAGGAAAGTGCATTTTACAGGGAGGTACTAAAATAAAGCTGTTGTTGGCTGGTTTCCATAGGGCAGGCCTTAAGCCTGTGGTATGAATTCCACTCTGATTTCTCAGTCACTGATTTTGTTCGAACAGAACGTGAAGTTTAAAAGACACAACAACACCCTCCACCCCCCCCCCAAAAAAAAAAAAAAAAAGAAAATACAGTGAACCCCCAAAAGGCTCTCTCTGATGTAAGTACACTAACTACTCACTTTGGTCAGGTTGATCCAACTGGACATTGCTAGAAAGTGAGTTCTCGATGCTGCTAACAGGGTGAAGACCTGTCACAAAATATATAAAAACAATACATACACTATTAGACTTCTAGTTCACACCTTGAAACCATTCCTGATAAGCAGAACATTTAATCTCCCTGCTTCCTGAATCTCTTCTTTCACATATGCTACTGTGAACAGCCCATTCAGCAGCTGAAGCTGTGGCAAGGTGGACTTGCCTTTCTCGGAAGTGTTAATGTATTTTGTGTCAACAACTATAAGACCCCATGAACTGGGATGTTGCCATGCACAGCTGGATAGACAACAAGATCCTTCTGTCTTTCACCGACACATGCTCCTTTCAGAGGTACAAAATTAAGTACAGAAAGGGAAAGTAGAAAGTTCAGGCGAGGAGGGAAAGCACTGGTAAGTTAGTGATAGTTTCTATTCCAATTACTGTGACTGTGGATTCCCATCCTCAATGACAGGATGAAAAAAAAACCAAACCAAAAGTATCACTGATGTAATTAAAAAACTCTAAGAATACAACTATTTGGTTCCACAAGTAGTAATTAAAAATACAGAAAACTACTGGAATTTGACTAAATTAACACTTTACATTTAAAAAGGAAAGGAAACAAAGCAAGGCTATTACCTTAGAATACACTCAAAGTGTTTGCCTATGGCTTTGGATTCTTCTCTGTGCTTTGGCAAAGCCTCAAACCAGTTTCTTATTAGAAGAGCTCAAACAAAATTACACTGGGTGTTACAATGGCCTCTGTCTTTGTTTATGGCATCAATCATTCCTAAATATCATATAATTCATTATAAACTGAAGGCTTGATAACTGTAAGAATCGGCTCTGACTTATTTCCAATAATTTAGCAAGGAAGGAATTTCTTGGCTCAAAAGTTCTGGCTTAATTTCACTGGTGTTTTATATGGTCAAAGCACTGTAAAAGCCATCAAGAAATTTAGCTGATGGAGAATATATGCACACGTTTGCTGTAACAGAGAAGAACATTAACAAGTCTTGTCATCAGGTATCTTCAGCTATCTTGCTGTTTCAGACTTGTGAAACTGCAGTAAATGTTTGCACAAAAAAAAATAAAAAAAAATCTGAGACACAGAACAGTACACTGCCATATGTCCTGTTAGAATCTATAGGATAAGAAGTGGACTGGTTAGACTGAGCAAATACAATGACAACCCACAAACAACTTGGACTTTACTTTCCACTCTGCGAAGTATCTCCATGGAACTTAAGCAGTAGCAAAGAGCCAAGTTCTATCAGTCTAACCTGAATAGACTGCAAGCTGCGAATAGTCTTGATCTTTATTCATACAGACACCTTCTCTTTCTTAGATATTCAGTCAATGTGATTGTGACTAGTGGTATCTAACCACACTCTTGAAAATTCCCCTGAAAAGCAACCTGGATCCTGTCAGGCTTAAGTCAAGGGAAAAGTGTTCCCTCGTGAAGCTTTAAAATCTTCTGGAGCTTTGGAAACTATAGTGGTTGTTCTAACTTTATTAAACGGTCACTTGCACTGCCATGCATACAGGGCCTTCAACACTTTCAGAACTAATGGTCCTGCTAAGTGGTGTTGATAGCAAATAACCTTTATCTTTGCTGATAGAAGGCACAAATATATATATATACATATATATTACAGCTATACTTTTAAGAAGGAATGAACAAGTTACCACAGATCACTGTGATCCTAAAACTCAGATTTTTTATTTTATTTTTTTATTGCTTGACTTTTTAAGTTTAGTACTGTTCTTCTGTTAGTTTCTGTTTCTTTTTTTTTGCATATATGCAAAAACCATTAAATATGAAATCGAGCTGTGAGGGTTGTTTCACCTGATTCATGGGGAACAGACAACACTGAGAAGGGTTCCATTTGAAAAACAGCGTTATTTGCATCTCTCTAACTTTTCCATTTTTATTGCTTTCCTCAGGTTTGCAACAATGGTAAAGGAAGATGTAAATGACAGTGAAGATTCTGAGCCATCAGAATGTGAGAGAAATGGCATGATTTCTCTGCATGAGCAAAGTGAGGTAATTAAGATCTCAAAGTACAAACTTAGTCAGAGGGAACCCTCCTTTTCCTTTCCTTTTCCTTCCTATATTGTTAAAATTCCTGAATCTGAAGGGAATACACATAGAAATATTCTCAGTGGAAATTTCTTTAACACGGGTTCAGTTTTTAATAGTCTGTGGTATGTTGGATTGCTGGAAATCAGTGGTTGCAATTTCAGCTGGAGGTGGAAAATGCATCAGCATACATTTTGCAATCAGCTGTGGAAGATAATTATGTGGCCTTAAATTACTTCATTGCTTTCCAATTACACATATCAGTCCATTTGCTGGAAGTTGGTAATGCATACCTATTGTCCTATTGTCCTAAGAAAAATTCTAAGAACCCACACCTTTAAACTTCCACACCTATTTGCAATGTTCTTGGAAACTTCTACAGCTTTAAAAAAGACATGGAAGTAAATGCAAGTGAGAATAAAATTCTTAATGTAAAAGGAACTTAAAAGTAACCATGTAGTATTGAGTACAATGGCAAATACTGCATGCTGTATCTTTATGCACATGGTGACTATATATATATGGTGATCACAGAATCACAGGGTAGATAAACAAGTAATTCCATGCTGAAAGCTCACAAGATTTTTGTTCCAATTGTAACTCTGAGTAAGGAATATATATATATAGAAAGAGAGATGAGACAGAAAAATAATCAGAAATGTGGAACTGTTACTGGGGGAGGGCCAAACCATATTAGAGGCAGAATTCTATGTCTTACAGTATGACAGTGAGCTGACATAAGGGTGAATAATCATAAGGGAAGGTAGATGATTAACTTGTCAAAAATAAAGACACTAAAATAAAGTGACACACATATCCAAAAATGGTCAAAAAGTACTTTGGCTATGAATATGGATAAGTAGATATGTCAGTATAAGAGAACAGTTTCAAGGAACCATTCTTCAAGGGAATAACTCCCAGGGTAGTATTTCTCCATCTCTACTTTGACTTACTAGCTTGAGCCTTCCAGCAATGGAGCATGTGAGTAAGGCTTGCACTGGCCAGCTGTTCTGTTTCTTTCATCTTTGTTTTGTTATTTTGGTTCAAGGCTTTGCAAGAGAAGTTATTTAGGAGTTATATTAAAGACATTGTCTCATTGGAATTATGCTAATTGTTAACTTTGTTGTGAAATCCAGTCTGAAGCAGAAGGCTATCAAATTGTAGAAAATATTAATATTTAGTTTGTATATAAGACAAGCTGAACCTTGTTTCTTCAACAAATAAACATGCCTATGTTGTTGGTGGAGAGCTGCTATTTTGTACTGGGACAGGAGTCCCGTCAGCTGCAGATAAAAAGGCAAAGGTCCTGAAGTTTCTCACATGCAGTATTTTGTGCCATGAAAAAACCAAACACATAACCAAAACTGCCAAATAGAGTGCAAAGCTGGATGTGGTTATTTAGTCAAGGTAGTCATCTGCAGCCAGTGTGAATGTAGTGAATCACAGTTGACTTCAGTCTTTTATGCTACTTCAGATATGTTCAGTGTCACTTCTGAGTCTCCTTGTTTTCATTCAGCGGGGACCAACAGCAGATGCCAAAGGTATCGATGGGAATACACAAACAGAAGAAACTGCTCTCTTGAACCAGTGCCCTCAGCAACCTTCACAACCAATAGCAGGGTCTTCAACACCTGCAAGGACATGGAGGCAAATATTTGCTTGTCCTCCTCAGGGTTTACTGGCCCAAACAGTGACAAATGGTATGTAAGAAAGAGTTTAGTTAAAATGAGCAATGGCAAATGAAGTACTTGTTTCTCTGAATGAGATTATATCTGTCCATTGTCCTTGAAAATAATGAAGGGAAATAGCTGCATTTTACTTATCACACTTTTGTTCCAATGTTTTAGAAAAAAAAAAAAAAAAAGAGATAAAACAAAGATTTGAATGTACAGGTTTTGTTCCTCCCTCCTCTCTTAAGTGTTTATTGTGGTAGGTATGTTTTTGCATTGCAAACTGTTCTCATCAGAAGAAAGACCTCCTAATTTTTGTCTTTGTTTTGGTATGAGAGTGTTAAGGTGATCCTAAACACAATGGCATATTTGGCACACTCAAAGGCTTTTTGTTTAATTAAGGCAACAAATATGAGACTTTGTGGGAATACTGCCTTTTGTTTCTTGATACCCCTTGGCTTGCAGAGCCAAGAGCTCTAAGTACAAGGCAAACTGACCCATTTCGTTTAAGATTTGTCCTAAAGCTCATGGAAGAAATGCCTGACTAACAACTTATTCAAGATTGTTCCTAACAAAAGACACTTCCTGTGGACTTCCACAGTCTCCATTCTCTCACATGGGATTCTTAGGATTTTATGTTTGGAAATCTACTGATTTTTCCCTTTGACACCTGTCACCCTCAAGTAAGATTAAGAAAAATCCAATCTGAAAATGCAATACATTTTCTTATGACCATGAGAAGCAGGATTTATTCAACACATTTTTCCCTCTCCTTCAGTTTTCTGCTTTTATATCTATGCATACCTGTTCTCATTGGACAACTTTAGGAACAGATTTGTGGACCTGGAAAGAGCATAACATTCTCACATATTTTATAATATTTTCACGTACTTTTTTCATAATTTCAGGATTTCTTTATCCCTGTGGATTATCCCCTTTGATTGCTGTATCAAGGGAAGTATCTGTACTCTGGCTATCCAGAGACATGACCTTCAGAATGTTTTTCCCAATGTATTGCATAAGCAGATCCAGGCAAAAAAATTCGACTGGAGCTGCAGTCATAAGCTTGACAACACGCCAGGCTGTTCAGCATCAGATTTTACTGTGGTTCTGAAATAGCAGAAGAAAGATAAGCAAATGCAAAATAAGTTAGTGAAAGTCTGCTTTAAATTCAGAACTTGTGAAGTGCTTTCCACAGTGGCCTAAGGCTCACTCGGTACATTTTGATCTCTAATGATGTTCCAGTTACCATTTTGTAAAGTATCTTAGGATCTATAAAATCAGAACATCAGTTTAGGGACCATCAAAGATTAAATGCATTGTTATGATGAAACTAATTTTTAAGGTAAGTAATTTTTTTTTCTTCAGTAGAAAAACAAATGTGATCCAACAACAAAGTTATTCCTGAGAGATGATCAAATATGAATATTTCTTGTTTTGTTCCAGTTGCAGTCATGGTCCTGGTTTGGGCTGTGGTTTGGTCTATAACCGGAGCTGAGTGTCTGCCAGGTGGAAATCTGTTTGGAATTCTGTTTCTTTATTTTTTTGCTGTCGTTGGAGGTAAAATTTTTGGATTCATCAAAATACAAACACTACCCCCTCTCCCTGCTCTCCTGGGTAAGATGTCCTTCCTTATTTTCTTCCTGGATATTTGCTGTTGGTTATGCCTCCAATTAGTATCTGCATTCTAGGTATGTTAGGATTGGGAACAAGAAAACTGTGGCACACTCAAAATCTTTATCTTTTCCAAGAGACTTTTTCTGATCCTCTTCAAGAGAGTGCAAAATCACCCAAACTAGCTCCGGTGAAATTGTTACTAACTCTTAATTTTTTGGGGATCAGAGGACTGTGTACCTACAGATTCAAAGTTTATTGTCCTTCAGTTCCCTCTGTCACAGTTACTTAAAATTTGGGTTTAATAACACCAAACAGGAATCTTAATCCAGACCTCCTGTTACAGTAGAATAATAAATTTGTAGCAAAATTATTGCTGAACTGTTTCATTAGTTTCTTACACAATAAAAATATTTTCTAAAGAAAACACAAGAGGAATTCCCTACTAGTAGTAGTCCAAAGAATTTATTTTTTCCTCCTTTATCTCAAGATAGCTGAAACATGAGAAAATAAATTCACCATAAAGACTAATACTTCTGATGAGTTTTTCTGAATTAGTTATAACATTCTTTTTCACATCAACATCCTATTTTCTTTTACATAGAAATGCAAAATAGAAATAGGAGATGAAAATAACATTAATTCTGCCATCTTCAGAATGTTTTCAGACTTCTTTCCCAGAGGAGATTTTGGGTTTGCTTATATCAGTAAAATATTGTGAAGTGCTGTAATGTCAGTGAAGCTGCAACATGAAGCTCCAGGTTCTTGTCACCAGCTGTATGCTGTCCTCTTCCTGTGCTTAAATGCTTCCTGCATTAAATGAGTAAAGCTGTTGACAGTAATACTTCATGGCAGGGTAGGCTACAGTACCTCCCTGTAGTGCACAGGTGATTTTGTAGCCTGCATAGCTGGTGTTGTGCCTCACACAGTAGCTCTGTACACGACTCCGTCAGGCAGCATGTGCATTCTTGCATTGCTTAGTTTCACCAGCAAAAAAAATTCAAATGAGAGGGAGGGAAGTTTTGCATAGAGCATGCGTGCCTGCAATAATATGAACACAGAATGCCACGCACAAGGAGTCTGCCCTTTCTATGTAAATACCCCTCTTAAACAAATAAAAACATTTCTGGCCATTTGGATTGTGTTTGTTTGGGGTTTTTTAATTACATCTGTATCTAAAAGTTATGAGTTGAGCATGCTTGTCAGACAGGTAATAGTGGACAATAGAAACTTCAGCATGACAACACGTCTGTTGAGTTATTTAGGACAGAGTTCACTGTTCCAATTCCCAGTCTTTGAGGAAATTTGGAGAAATCTATGAGTCAGAAGAAGAGATAGACACTGTCTTTAAATATTCTGGTTTTACATTAAAAATGCAAATCTGGTACTCTTACATGCCTTTAACCCACTCGTGCTACGTGCAGTAGAGTGTAATATGGCTGACTAAGCACTTAAGCACCTTATAGTGAGCCTCTGTCTCAGGAAAAAAAAAAGGAGTGAAACTGGTACTGAAACAACCACGTAGTAAATTTTAGGTACACATTGCAGAGAGGTTTCTGCAGTGGACAACATGGGGCAGAACAGTGAAGATACCCTTTGAGGTGGAGATTTGTGCTTTGTTAAGCAGATTTCTAGATCAGGGTAGCTCCAGTGAATTGCACCTCATGCAAACATTGCAAACAGCATGAGATCATTACATTAGCCTGATATAATTGTCATGGGGTACTGCACATTAATTATGCCACTGCTTTTTTCCGGGAGATGGTAGGAAGAACAGTGTTTAGAGTTACAGGACAAATCAAGTCCACAGTTGAGGCTCACACCAAGTTGGGACCAACCTCAGTGCAGTGATTGTTTATTTTTTGGGGGTTTGTTTGTTTGTTTGTTTCCTAATACTAAACGTGACTAATAGAACATTATGCCACAAAAGTGTATCTTTGAATCATCAGGACTTACAACGAATCTCTGCAGATCTGTATCTATAGTCGACTTTTTCTGTACTTTTCTGTATCCTTCCAGAGACACAGTTCCAATAGCTTTGCAGGAAGTCTCTGATTTGACAAGTTTGCTATTATTTGCAAAAGGTTGGATCTCACAAGTAGCTCAAAGACAGGAGAAAACCAAGTTTTTGATTTCCCTGCCCCCTTTTTTTCCTTTTTTATAAGCCATATTGCTAGAGTACTTTAAAATGTCTACATTAGTCCATGATTAGCTGTTTTAGATTATATTTCCCCAACCTCAGCATTATGATCCTTGTGATATCTGCATTTCTTACACCTAAGAGGATTTTTAACGATTTCCAGCTTCTGATATACATACACAATATTAGAAGATCTTTCTCTTTTCATGTTAAAAAAAGTTAATGAGTAAAAAATCTTTAAGGATGCAAAGGTGTCTTTGCTTGTGGTAAGAAATGAGCCTGCACCTGGTGAACAAAGCCCAGTTCTGTTGACTCAGACTAAAGCTGTGTGTCAGCATCTTGCAGATTGGTTGGTGGCCTGGTATTTTCTTAGGCCACTTTCACTGCCTTAAATATATTTCTCCCTTTTCATGCCTCAGTCCCATTGTTAAAACATGTCTAATAATTCAGAACACAAATTGTTACTTTTTGTCTCATAAATAAATAATATGGTGTCTGTTTTTAAGAATGCTGTGCAAGCTTTTTTCCTGCAGTAAAACCAAATCATTTGACAGGAGCTTATTCGCTTTCATTTAAGGGATGCTACTTGCTGGTTTCCTAATCCGAAACACTCCATTCATTAGTGACTTTGTCCAGGTAAAGCTACGCTGGTCTGCAGCACTGAGGAATATTGCTCTTTCAATTATCTTGACCCGAGCAGGACTCGGCCTGGATCCAAAGGTATGGCACCAGCCCTTTGTGTAAGGCAAAATATACAACAGCTCTCAAAAGAAGTGAGTAATTGGTTCCATTAAAAATGTTGAACGTTCAGTCTTGGAGAATCTGCAAATTAGATCATTACAGAAAGCGTAGCTGATGTATAATTATATGTATGTTAATATTGACAGTTGAATCTGTAGATTAGGCAAGTCAAAAAATACCTGAAGAAAACTGATTTTATGAGTATTTTCTCCCTCGCCTTAAAGAAATTTCCTGAATTTTGTAAGCAGAACATCTTGAGGATATGTGCTCTCTCACAGAAGAATTTACACTCCCTGACAAACTCCCTGTTAGTTTACATGGACAAACTAAAACAAGAAATGGAAGTGATCCCCAGTCCTTGAAAGAACATGTTCCTGTGTGGACAGAAATCCAAAATACTCAGCCAAAAAATATAAACCTGTATGATTTTTTGGCATTTTTTTTAAAATCATTGTAATTTTAATGCAAATATATTAATTGCAAAGATAAGTCCTACAGCACTATAGAAACAATGATTTACATCATAGTGAAGCCCGTAACAGCAAAAAATAGTCTTCCTCTGCACACTAAGAAGCATGACGTTTCATAAATTAATGAAGGTAAGGTTTTGCTCATTCAAAACCAACTGGCTGAAGTGAATCTGTAGCATATTTCTCCCTACCTATTTAAAGAACCGCGTAAGAGCTTATTTAAAACTTAGGTAAAGTATAGGTAATTCAGAACATCTAAACTTATTTTTCTTAACCAAGAAAAACTAGAGTTGCCAATGCTTCAGCTATTTAGGAGAATAAGTTTTTTTCAATATTGAAAAATTCTGTTTTCGTAGATTATCATCTTTTTTTTTTTCAAGACATTGAAGCTTGTATGAGTGTGAACTGTGTGTTGTTAGGCACAGCTTGGATGCCCACTTCTGTGAAACTGCATTTCCTTCTACTTCATGTCACCTGTTTTTACTGAGGGAACTTCATCTTTGGCTCATTTTTCTTCCACATGGCAATGGAAACCGCCATTTTGACTCTGTGTGTGGCAATGGTTTGATGCAGTTACAATTGTTCTTCATATAACTGAAGCTGTAAAGACAAAGATGTCAGTAGATTTGCTCCGCCCCGATTATGCTGGGATAAACTGGAGTAGTAAGAAATGGAACTCATTGATTTCTTTTTTTTTATTCCATGTCAAATTTAGGGACTTGTCCCAGCAGAGTCATGTTTGTGACTTGCTATTAAAGATGGCTGTTAGAAGCAGATATGCCTGCTTAGAGAATTTTTTTTTAAAGTTGTTGAGCCAAAAGGAATTTAATCTGCTCTGGATACCAAGTAAGGGACATCTGAAAGAGGTGCTTGGTTCCTTGTGTCAAGTTTATGTAGTTCTACAAGTTTTCATGATTTTTTTCATAGATTTTGGGATAATCTTTGGATAACTTCTGGAATTACAGCAAAATCTTTTGTGGGTGGAGCAAATGACCTAAAACAAATGTAGATAAGGCAGCAGTGTTGAGGGTGCACTTTTCAAATGGTGCCCAGCTAGTCCAGCCTCTCACATTTAGTTTTCTTTGCATACGAAGCCAGATTTTTCTGCCACTCTTTGCTGTGACATGCAGGAACCTTGTCAAACCTAGATTCACTGCCAGACTTGAAATTTCACATCCAAATCCAGTTGTGCTTGAGTCTGTCTCTAACTCAGGCCATGTCACATCCTATAGTGCAACTCAGCCAGGATTCTTGTAATAAACCACATGAGATTGTAAACGTATTTCTTCTCTATAAAGCCAAGGGTACAGACACTAATGTGCTTGTATAATTGCAGGCTCTTAAGAAGCTCAAAGCAGTCTGTTTACGGCTTGCTTTTGGACCGTGCCTCTCAGAAACATGCACAGCTGCTGTTCTTGCCTACTTGCTCCTGCATTTGCCATGGCAATGGGGATTTATATTAGGGTAATGTCCTTTCTTTTCTCCTATATGACAAAGGTGCCTGTTTTCAAGTGCAATTAAATGATTCAAGTGTAGTTAGTTCTCTGGGCCAAGCAGAGACCTCAGTTCAATGCCAGTTAGGAAGTTGTGCTTAGCCCCTGTGGTCGCTTGCTTACCATTCATGTTTGGCTCTGTGGCTGATTTAAAGGTCATATTTCCAGGCTGTGGAGGAGTATTTGTATCATTGCTCTTCTTTGTTTGTGACCTGATCGCTTGAAGAAAGATGGTGCAATTCCTGAGTCTTTAACCACAACACAGGGGGCTTTTAGGGACAGAAAACTGTATCACAACTTAGAGAATCTTTGTACTGGAATTCACAATTTCCTCAAAGATACACACAGGGGACAGTCTTCCTGTCACAAGTCACAGACAAGGATATGGCATGGTACATTCTAGAGTAATATCCTTGAAGGGAAAACCTCTTCTATATACTGGAGCATGATGGGTGAACTCCTCCTCTGCCACACACTGTATTTTATGAGAAGAAACAGGGATACTGAGTCACAAGCATGTCTAGACCAGGTTCCTAAATAGGACAGTTAAGGCATCTATCAGGGGAGCATAACTGGCCTGCAGTGTAGACTCAAGTTTTAGTCTGGAGCTCTTTTAATACTATTGAGTTGAGCAGAAAATAAAAGCTGATTGCAGATCGGCACAGAAATAGCCCTGTTTGTAATTAGAGGAGAAAGGTAAGGAAAATACCTTAGGTATGGTTTTTTACATTTCAAAAGAATTTGAACATGGGGTCAGAACACTTTGAAGTTTTTTAGTTCAGTGCTTTCTTTTTAACAGAGCCTGAACCTAGTGTTTTCAGTTTTGTTGTAGGTGCAGTCTCCCCTGCTGTGGTGGTTCCCTCAATGTTGATTTTACAAGCTGGAGGATATGGAGTGGAGAAAGGCGTCCCAACCTTGTTAATGGCAGCTGGCAGCGTTGATGACATTCTGGCTATCACAGGCTTCAACACTTGCCTTGGGATGGCTTTCTCCTCCGGTATGCTCGTTAATCTGTACATGGTGAAATCCAGAACAAACAGTGATATTTTCAAGAATGTGTGCTCTGTTATGACCAACTGGTTTGTAACTTAATGACATCTCCTTATAAAGTTCATGTATGGACTTGAATACTGAGATGGAAATTGCCCATGTTCAAAAGTCTCAGTGTAACACTGTCTGCTCTGAGCTGTGGGACATAATAAAGTTCTGAGAATATTTTTCCCCGTCTGCTCCCTTAGCTGCCAAGTCTGGCCCCTGCATGCCCAATATAACACTTTCAAATTTCCCTGGGCTTGGCAGTGTTCTTGCAGTGGCTCTATCTTTGCCTTGTCTTGCACATTTTCTTGCCATAAGCTTTCAGACAGAGAAAGTTGCATTATCCAGTTCTTTCAAGTCCATAGGTTCCCTCCTGCACTCCTCTGCCCCAAGTAATTTAAACACTGTCCTGGAATCACCCTCATAGGTCTACAGTGTGGTTTGTGTCTGAAGGGTCTGTGTAAGGCTTACTGAACACGTTTTTCTTTTGCCAAATAGGCTCTACTCTGTACAATGTGCTCCGTGGAGTGCTGGAGGTTGCTGTTGGCATAGCAGCTGGGGCGATTCTGGGAATGTTTATTCGGTATTTCCCAAGCCACGATCAGGTAAAAACCCAGTAAAAAAATATTTTTTATATGATAGAGATTCTTTACTTAGGGATGATTGTCTTCAGTGAGTCATTTTCAAGCTTCACATGAAGCTGGTTTTGGGCAAAGCCATGTACAGTACTAACAGCTTCCAGGTTGCAAAGCCTATCAAGTGACAGTATGTTTTATAGGTGGTTACTTGTTCACATCACCAGTAATGATGTATGATCTCACAGTCCTTCCTGAATGCAGAGTTTGGAACCCAGCTCACCATCCTGCTCTCACTGAAGTCAGTGGAAATGTCCACATGTAAGGGAGGAAGGGTCTGATACCCATTTCAGACAGTAAAATAATAATTTATTAGATGGGGGTGACACATTTACTCCTATAAGGTGTATCCAGTATGCCGAAGATTAAAAATTAATGAAGGAGACATTGGAGGCTTTAAGTGATTGAGCGTATCATTGAGCACTAATTAGAACGTGTTGCTTTCAGTAAAAAATAAGCTTATAGAAAGTGGTAGATGAATTTACTGTTGAGGGGGAAATTAAACAAACAGAGAACTGTGGAAGAAAGTAAGATATGTTCTGGACTACTGAAGTCACTGTGCAAACCATCCATTGCTTTTCCTTGGTGGGTCCAAATTTTCTTTTTATTATATAACACAAGAAAGTGTGATACAGGAACAAAACAGATAGATAAAAATGGGGAACAATGGCAGATATGTTACTGTCTGCTGTGAGACTGCATCTAATAAATCTAGACTGTTCCTGGCAAAAGTTTCTTGACTTGTCCTTAAAAACATGTGGTGGCAAGGATTTCACATCTCCTTGGATAAATGGTTCTAGTACTTGACTGCACAGGTAGAAAATCCTGTTATTACAGACTTGAGGCAGGGCTGCTAGAAAACAGCATCGTGTTCCTTGTGATACAAAAGGCCTATTGGAAGTAAGATTTCAGATGGCCAGAGGAAAGAGAATACTAAATTTTTTAAATCTGTATTTCTTAGGAATCAATGTCCGTAAAAAACCTCTAAACCCAAATGAGTAGTTCAAGTCTCACTTGCAAGCTTTGATGCCTTCAAAATTGTTAATTTTTTCTTTTCAAATTGTTATTATCAAAGTTAACAAAAGTAATAACTTTTTTCCTCCATTTCTTAAAGAAATGTACCTTTTTGTTTGTCTCTTGGCTGCAGGCATCTCTGGCATGGAAAAGATCATATTTTATACTTGGACTGTCCATGTTCGCTGTTTTTGGCAGCATCTACTTTGGCTTCCCTGGATCAGGAGGACTCTGCACATTAGTCTTAGCTTTTGTTGCAGGTGTGGGATGGTCTGATAAAAAGGTGAACGTTTATGTAAGAAGTATACCATACCCAAACTCTGTCGAATGTACAGCCTGACAGGAGTTTGAATTTCTGTCAGGACTGGTAATGGTGTATTTGTGAAGCTTTAAGGAGTGTAAAGATTTTAAAACAAACAAAACCAAAACAAACAAAACCAAAACAAAACCAACAAAACAAAAACAAACAAAAAAACCCCAGCATATTGTACATTTAATTTGGAAATCTTTACCATTTGCCATGACAGAGAGTTACCATGTAAGCGAGCAGACACCAATACAGAGCCTGGCATACGGACAGATAAATGCTCACAAGCTTTTCTTAGACATCTTAAGCCATATAAAGGAGACTTAGTTGTGAAGGCACTTGACTATGAATCTAAAGCTTTATGTCCCAGCTCTGTGAGTGTCTGTAACCTTACATGTCATTTTATGGTAAAATGCACAAACAGGTGTCCAAAACACAATTGTGCATATGGCCTGAATACCCTGAGGTTTTGTTCTCTGTGGGTTTGGAAGGTGAAATGAAAAACAATAATTAACCATTCTCACTCATCTTTCCCAGCTATAATTTGGGTAACTTAGAGTGCAGGCTGTACACAATAACTGGTGATATAAGGCCATACAAAAACCATACAAAAGACTGCTTTTTTAGTAATTTTCTCTTAGCTACTAAACCTACTTCCTCTTACTGTTGCTGCCCCACTGCATTTCTCTACCTTGGTATGTCTCACTGCCTCTTTAGCTTACATTTAATATTTTGAGAGCATCTTTCCACAGCTGTAGCTTTGTGATATGTAGTAGGAAAAGAGAAAGTAAAGGTCAGATACAGCAGAGTCCATGTTATCCCCATCTAGAGCATGACTTCACTAAGCTCTCAAGGTTTGTTAAAACAATGAAAAAGAAACCACAGTGGTCCAATTTTAAAGGATGAAAAAGTCTTCTTAAGACTGAACTGGTTCAGGACATTGTAAGTGACAAAGTTCTCTATTGAAAAGCTATCAAAGCATTTCAGAAGGACCTTCAAAGAGTATATGCAGTCTGTAAAGGCTTAGTTTAAATTCTTTTGATGTCTGAATGAAGCTTTTTGGCCTTAAGTATATTGATGTCAAATGCCTTAGGTCGTTTTCATCAGATATAGCTAGAGATGTCTGCATACTCTGTATTCCATATATTACCAAGGTTTTCCTGCTGAGCTTCTCAAAGGCCACTACCTCCCACTGTACATGGTGGAACTTACTTGGCAAACTGTCCACAGAGAAGAATGAACATTGTACCTGTTGCTGGAACAGTTGCATGGGCAGCAAACAGGTTGAAATCTATGAAGAGGATTTTTTTTCCAAAAATGAAAAGGGCGAGATAATAGGGAGAAAATAGGCAAATAATGTTTAGAAGTCTGAAAACCTGAGTTTCTCTAAGGTTACAGAAGGTTTTGTATTACAGTAACCCTACTATTTCACTGAATGAAGAGCAAGGGGTGTTGCAGGATCTGTCCCAGAGAGAACACCAGGGATGGGACACGTCTAGGCCCTGGACTGATTATTAAGTGGCAAAGAACAGCACTTATATTTTCCACACACTCCAACCTGAAGGTTCACTTGCTATTGTAGAACCCTCTTAATTAAAACAGAAGGGCCATTCAATATGCCATGTGTACCTTTTCATGTAAGTAGAAGATTCCTGTTTATCCTGACAGCAGTTGTTTCAGAAAAAAATTGTTAGATGTAAAGTTCAAACACATGGAGAAAAGATGGTTTTGCCTATATACAGTGTATTGCACTGGAAAGTTCAGCACTTGTTACTGGTATGTGATTTCAGACTTGCTCAGACTAATACTCTCAGGCACAAGGTGTGACTCTTGGAGATGGTCCTGTGCAGGGTCAGGAGCTGGACCCAGTGATCCTTGTGAGTCCCTTCCAACTCAGAATATTCTGTGATTCTGTAACTTTGCTCCTGCTGACATAGAGGCCTCTGACTGAGTGCAGTGTGAGCTAAGTCATGACTGAACCTTTTGAGAGTCTGACCCCACTCAGATACAAATGGAAGAACATGTTGATGCATGCCAGTTCCCAAGGGCTCAGAAACTTCATACCAAATCCGTTGAAATTGCATCTTCCTAAATACTGAAAATCAACAATGTTTTACTTTCATCCTCTTGTCTGAAAACTGCTCTGTTGCTGTTCAGACACCTGTGATTTTTCTCTTTTTGAGACATCAAACATTTATTAACTAGTAGAACCTGACAATGTTTGACCTTCAAAAGAGGTGCAACTGATTTTGAATCTCTAAGTATTAGCTTAAAAAATGAGGAGCAATTCTGGAAAATCTTGATACATTTTCATTTTGTTCTATGATTAATTGAACGTTCTGTCTACTTGGCCATCTTTTATGAATGTACAGATCATTTTTGTTTTCATTGCAGAGGGAAGTAGAAAAAATTGTGGCAGTTGCATGGAATATCTTTCAGCCTTTTCTGTTTGGTTTAATTGGAGTAGAAGTATCTGTTACATCTCTTAGGCCTGAAACTGTTGGTAAGAACACTCACAAATTATCCAGCTTTCATTACTGGCTTCAAAAGATTCTCTATAAAGAAATCTGGAGCAAAGCAGACTATGGCTGACCCAAAAAAAAAAAAAAAGAACCGAAACCCATTGCCACTATAAAGCTACAGTTTAAAGATCCTCACTCCCCTCAGGCCCCTATGCACAAAAGTACTGAGAAGTGTTTGTCTTTGTTGCAGGGCTCTGTGTTGCTATATTAGGCATTGCCCTAGTTGTACGAATCATAGCAACGTTCCTGATGGTGTCTTTTGCTGGGTTTAATTTCAAGGAGAAAGTATTTGTCTCACTGGCATGGATTCCCAAAGCCACTGTCCAGGTAAACAGTCCAACATCATTTTCATTCCAGGTTAAATCTATTGTCCTTAGAAAGCTCCTTGTAACTAGCACAGCAGTAAACAGGCAAAGGTTCAGGCTCCGTGACAGCAGAGTATAATATATTGACAGTTCATACTCTAAACTCTCCTAGGTCTGCTTGAAAAGCACATGGAGAACCTTGTGTGTGACAGTGTTTTGCTTGCATGCTGGGTTGTGCCCTTAATAATGACAGTGAATTGTATGTGTGTCATAGAAAGTGTAACTGTGTCTTAGCCATTGCAGGTTATCGTGCCTCTACCCAGAAGAACCCTCAAAAAAATGTAAAAGTGTTCCTCTCTCACAAATGAAATGGTTGCAGGAGCAGTCATCTCAGAGACTCAGAATGGTTTCAGTTTGTGGTCATTTTGGTAAGGTGCAGTCCACAAGAGCCATATTACTAGAAATGCTTCAGGCTGCCTGCATTCCTGCTCCTTTATTTCATTGATCATGAAGTCATTTAGACTTTGACTCAACATCGTGACTACTTGCAAACAAAAGTTAATAATCAAAACGAGCAAGGATTATTGCAAAATTAGTGAACTAAATTTTCAGAAACCACTACTAGTTGACTACTTTCAGGATACATTCTCAAAGTGTGGCATTTTCACAGCTGCAATATACAATATACTGGCCCATTTCACTAATCACACATTCTCCAGAAATGTGGATGAGATGGCAGCTAAGCAATGTTCTTTGGGGGGGTAAACCACCAAGGTAAACTCATTAGCTTATGAAATTCACAATGTGGCCGAGTGGAAATTGTACTCATAGGTGTAATACAATGTTTACTTTTCTATGTACTGCTTAGAAACTAATGGGTTGAATGTACCAAAAATGTCAAATTCATGTGAAATGTTGACTGATGATTTGTCCCTTTTTTCCTCTTTCAGTGCTAAAGGTTACTTGCTCCAACTCAGTAATGTTTTCTTCCCTGCAGGCTGCAATAGGTTCTCTTGCCTTGGATACAGCAAGGAGACATCAAGATGAGCAACTGGAAAAGTACGGAATGGATGTACTGACAGTAGCTTTCTTGGCTATCTTGATCACTGCTCCAATCGGAGCCCTGGTTATTGGCTTGGCAGGGCCCAGACTTTTGCAGAAGGCCCAAACAAATAACAAGGAGGGTGAGGAAGGTGCTGAGGCTGGAGAAGAGGCAGAGGCCTGTGAACCTTCCTAGGACAGATCTCTACAGGAATATGGTCCTTCAACCCTTACACTTTTGTTGAGTAAACACGGCACGTCTCTAATCTCGCTGGAGGAAACTAAAATATCAGTTACATCTGCTATTTTTCAAGTAGCCCCGGTGGAGTTCTATAAAATATTTTTATGTGTTGATGGTGCCTTGAGATGAAATAGCTGAACACAGAGTGGAGAGGCTGACCAGGCAGTGACTCACCGAGAAGTCAACAGTTACTCGAAATGTGTGGGTGGTGAGGCCAGGGAGAGGGTCAGGATTGTTCAGGCATGGAGTGAAGTCGTGGGGTAGAATATAAAGAGAAGAAAATGGAGACTAATGTGAGTAACTTCTTGATGACTGAAACTGGGCTGTGAGATGACAAGTTTAACAACATAAAAGAAGGCAACTTCCAAATAAGAGACTGCTGACACGTAGTGAACAAGTCCTGCCAAGACATGGTGATTCCCTCTCTTTCCTCGTTTAGGTTCCAAAACTTGCTTTTTCCTACTGCTGTTCTTTCTCACAGTTGATGCACCCCTTTGTGCCTTCAAGGGACCGGCAGCTTTGGTCATTGCAAGAAACATCAGGCGGTACTTGTGTACTGACAGAGGCAGACCCCAGGGGCCCCTCACAGACTGCAGTGATACAAGTGTGGCACTGGTAGAAAAAAAGACATAGCTTGAAAACAGAATGAGGGTTGTGGGGAGGTTCTAAGAAATGGGAGAGGGTTGCATGGGACTGGGAAGGCTGCTGCTTCACCTGTGTACCTCAGCCTTCCAACAACATGGTGACAATGGAGGGCCAGTCAGCTCTCTGACCACAGAGCATGGCTGTGTGCTGGTGCTGCTCACTGTAGGACCCATGGGAGAGCTCCTTGCAGGTAGGGCTTGCTGCCAGAGCAAGGCCTCAGCCCCTGCCGGGGAGCTCAGCGATAGCACTGGGAGGCACTGGGAGGATACTGGGAGGATACTGGGAGGCATTGGGAGGATACTGGGACCGTACGGGGAGGGCACTGGGAGGATACGGGGAGGCACTGGGAGGATACTGGGAGGATACTGGGAGGCACTGGGACGCACTGGGAGGATACTGGGAGGCACTGGGAGGATACTGAGAGGATACTGGGAACGTACTGGGAGGCACTGGGAACGTACTGGGAGGATACTGGGAGGACACTGGGAGGACACTGGGAGGGCACTGGGAGGGCCTGGGCGACACTGTTTGAACACCAATCCTGTATCAGGCTGAAGCATCTAAGAGACTGTGTTTTTTAATAAGTATTAGGCCAATTTCATCTGATTTTCAATCGCAGTTCACTTTGAAAGGTAGGATTTCACTTTTCAGCAGTTTGTGTGGGTGAATCATAACATTCCAGACCACCTCCCTTTTAACACAATGCCACAAATAATGCATAAATGCAAGCCAGCAGAACCTTTACACCATGCCAGTCTCTTATTCGCAGGAAATAAAATTAGAGCACAATGCGCAATAACCGATAACCAGAGGAATCCTGCTCTCATGCCGACGTAATCGTAGACATAGTGTGGGAGAGCACTGAACATGCCATTCCGGAAGGTTCACAAGAACCTCTGCAGCAGAAGGTCTGACAGCATTCCTGGCAGCCAGCATTGGGCAGAGTTACAGCAGACAGCGTAAGGGAAAAGACAGAAATCGGCCATCTGGAAGCAAGGAGTTGCATAGGCCAGGGGATACAGTGCTAATACAATTATAATCACTGCTACTCTCCTTTTTTCAGCCAAACAGCTTTTTAAGGACTTTAGACCGAAATTAACTGTCATGGTGTAATACAGCCACAAAACAATAAAGGATAGTTTCTGCATTTTGCTTTTTAAATAGACAAGAGTGAAAGAGATCAAATTTTGGGTCAGCTGCACATCAATTATGTTTACTCTGTCTAGTAGTTGTCACAAGTCAAACTTCTCTAAACTTGTTTTAAAAGTTTATTTGTAGCCTATTATAATTATTGTTCAAATTATAATCAAAAGATAGGTAAACATCGCTGTTCTTGTGGAGTAAAAAAGTATGTCACAACATGCTAATTACAGTTTCTCCTGATTTTGCATCAAGACTCTGAAGACCTGATCTACTACCTCAATTCTGGTCCTTAATAGCATTCAGGACAAGTGTGTGCTGCTTCCAAATTAGGTTAGAAAACTCAAGTAAATGGTTCAACTTGTTTAATAGCTGGTGAAATATAAGGCTCTGCATGCACTTCAGCTCTTAGCTATCCATCTCTGTAGACTTTAGGCAGATGATTTAAACTGAGTCGTAAATTCTTTGAGATTTTCTATAGAAATTTCTGTGTCCATGAGACAGTATTACCTTGACAGATGAAATGCAAGGAAATGGTGATTTATCTTGCTGGTGATCCTCATTATATTATTATCTTGTGAAAATTACTAAGATTCCTTTCTGCAAAGGAACTGTGACTGAGTGCTGCTTTTGCAGCAACACTACAAATATGTTCTGTTCCCTTATAGACATAAGCACAAAAAACCAAAATAGCTCTCATTTACTCTATAGCCATATTTGTAGATAGTTTAATCTCAACTAAGAGCAGGCAGGGAAAAAATTAATTACATAATCAAGCTGTGTTAAAGATGGAGTGAGGAGGTTAAACTTTACACAGTTGTTCTCCTTTTAGAGAAGCTTTTAGAGTGAAACAAAACCAGTTTTGCTGTATTACCTACTTAAGCAAGGTTTGCTTTAATTTAACAGGTTTGGTTCTGATTTCAGAGGATACCAAACCATTTGAATACAAAAGTATCCTGATAAAAGATGGAAGCACATACAGGGCTTTATATAACAGCCTGCTACAATAGGCTGTGGATTTTAAAGCGTGGAAAAAAAAAAGTCAAGAGAGACTTTTGCATTTCACAGTAATTTCTTCACCAAATCAAATAACTGGGGCTTAGCAATCAATTTACATCTCCAAGTGAAGACTGAGTATAAGACACTTAATATTATACATTTTTCTCTATTTTAAACGATACATACTAATATGTTCATCCTTTGCTTATCCACTAAGACCACCATGAAGCATTTCACTCAGAGGTTATACCATTGCTGTGTTACACACTTTGTAAAAACAGGCATTTAACACACAATCGCATTCTAATCTGCCATATTCTAGGTTTTGGTACCTAGAAGTACAGCTGTTACAAATGAAGGAGGAATGATCTACCTTAGTTCTGCTGCTGTTGCAAGAGCCCTTATGTGAGAACAGCTTTCTGACTTGGTGAGAACAGCTTTCTGGCTTGCTTTCTGTTGCTGCACTGTGGTGATCAACTTTGGTAACCACTCTGGGGCTTCCCACCTGCCTAACAATGGGTCAAATGAAATGCTGTTAAGAAAGGACTGAAATCTGTCTTAGTCAAATTGCCTAAAACTGTAGTACGGATCAAATTTTTTGTTTTAAACTGATGGATACAGTCTTTCATGGAGAATAAAGCATTGTCAAATAATTAATTAGAAGTCTAGCAGTTAGGTAAGTAGCAATTATTAACTGCATCTGAAATTAAGCCACATCTTAGCTAAGTTCTGACTTGCCTAAATAATAATTCTGAACAGGTAACAAGCCAAGAGAACAGCTCAGTTCTGTGCTCTTGGTTCTGTCATTTAACCCAATCGTCCCATGAAAGTTCCTGTTACAAAATGTAGCAACTACAGTGCAAGTGAATTTGCAAGAAGCAAATTTGTGTTTCCTTCCAGGAGCTCATGAACAATCACCACAGGATCCTGAAATAAACAGATAATTTATGTGGCTGACCTGCTGATTAGTTTAGTTTTCATATGGTCTGGAACTGCAGCACTCCACCTAGAATGCTGAATGAAACCTTCCAGCTATGTGGGGTTTGTCCGAGCTGGGTTGTTTTGCATAAGACTAACAAACTGCCCACGTAGGTACTGCACAGGCCAGACCTTCAGCTAACATAACTTAACACTGCTATGCTGCCTGCCTGAATATATATTCACAAAAGACAAATTTGGTGTGTTTTTCTCCCCCACTGCAGTGCAGTCAAATTTGTTCTTGGGAAAAAAAAAGAAAAAAAAAGGCCTCTCAGCAGAAAAAAATGAAACAGAAATGAAACAGAAAAGTGCACTTCTGTCACATGAAATAGTGACAGTTTTATAACTGTTCATACAAAAAAGGCTTAATTGTAGAAAGTCAATTTATTGTTGAAATAAACGACTTATTTACAGAGATAGGTACTTTACAGTTTTACAAAGCAGGCAAAAGTCTTCTCAGAATAAGGTATCAAAACAGTGACAAATTCAGCACTGTCTAAATGCAGTTTATTCCAAAAAGGAATCTACAGTAATCATCAAACTAAATCATACCAATCACATAGTAAAATGCTGTCCCTTGCAACTACAATGGTATAAAAAGACTTATTATCAGTCAGGATCTAAGGGATTAAACATCTGCTATACTTCTTTCTTCTTGAGTATTAGTGGACCTACATTATCTCCTGTTAATTCATTGTGCTTGTTGTGGGAGCCATCACAGACAGGGAACTGAAAGAAAAGATACACGAGGAATTAGCATAACTCTGGACAGCAATTGCAAGGTGATTTCCATACTTCATTTTATACTAAGAGCACTTTGATAATGATGCTAGTTACTATTATGTCTTGTTTCAGCATCAAATTCTCTTGTCTCCTATCAGACAGAAAACACGTAATACTAAGGAAAACAAAGACTGTTAATGGGTAACTAAATTTGTGAGGTCCTAAAATAACTGTTCTTAGACACAAAGTTAGGGATGAACCCTTTTCCATGAGAAAACAGCAAGCAAAGCAGCCATTGCAGCTACAAACGGATAAAGATTTATTGTGGAACTAGTAAAAGTGCTCTTAATAGATTTAATAATTTGCAATCAAAAAGTACTCTTTTCAGAAAAGCTGAAATACTTGGCTGATTAGTCCAAAGTGAGAATAGTTGAATGACTTTCTTCAGTTCAGGGCAGATTTTTTTATTTGTTAAAACAGGAAAGCATTCAGTCCAGAGGGGACAAAACCAGAGTGCAGTCAGGACATTCAAAATTGAATCAGGAAATTCAAATTGAGGCTAGATGAAAAATGCTCATTAACGTCTGGTTGATTCTGGGGATACAGACTATCCAAACCAGTCATCTGATTGCATTGGAGCTGATGGGGATATGCTCTCTCTCACCAACACAGCCCCAGTCTTACTTTCATCCCAATATGAACAACTTTCTAAGTGTTGTTTTTTGCAAAATAAGAGTAGTTATCTTCCAATTAATTGCAATGTATTTCAAAACAGTAAACAAAGCTTGGTTAGTTTTACTATGTGCACACATGGTCACTCTCTAAATGTTTCTAGAAAAGCCCTACTGCACTTCTTTCAAGTTTCTACAGCTTCTTTCTGCATGGAGAAAAAATAAGAACTGTGTTATTCTACAAAACTCAGGACCATGTCTCACCTCCAGAGAAAGGCTACAGGTCAACATGTAGTAATTCACCACTGAAGCACTGATAAAAATACACAAGTTTCAATCTCTAATCCTACAGTACCACAGCGTCTTACCGTCTTGGAACGCCAACATCTGCAGTATGCTTTAGTGAGGCACAGATCTTCGATGTTTATTTCATTCACTACTTTGGGATTTTCCTTCTGGATCTTGAGGTTAATCAAGCTATCCTTCTGCTGTTTCTTCTTGGGGAGGAAAGGACGCACAGCGAGGTAACCGAGCAGGGCCAGCACGCCCAGGAAAGGCAACAACCGCAGCCATTCTGAAACTAAAGGCAGGTGGGATTTAGATTGGCACTTACGTTTGGTGCAGCCTCAGCTACTTTTAAATGGCTTAGGCTGAGGGTAAGGAATGGAGCTGCTCAGTCAGCAAGGCTCTGAGAGCAAGAAAGACTCCATGGGTAAACCTTATAAGACGCTGATTAAATCCTGGGGTTTACAATAGCCAAAGGAAAAATCTGACTCACAGAATTTCATCTGAATTTTAAGACTCTAGAAGGTGATTCAGTGGAAGAAAATAACTCCAAAACAAATAAAATATTTACTGAAATGGGGAACCCTGAAATTACAGGGGGTCTGCTCATTTGCAGTAAACCAGCACTTGTACTAGCAAACTGGGCATGATTACATGTGATAAGTATATTCAGTGCAGTTACCTTAACATTCTGTATATAAAAAGCTACCCAATAAATTTTATAATTCAATTTTCAATTGCTTCTTTGAAGTTTTTATCTTATTGGAAGTTTTTATAATTTTATTTGTTCCAAGCTCATTTAGAAACTTTAGGTAGAAATTATACAGCTTATTAGGTGAACACTACTAGCAAAACCTTTACCAATCTTTTTGGTTTTATTTTTCAGACCTCTGCTTGCTCAGAGATCTGTAAACAGTTTCTAGAACTCAGAGAAAGAGACTTGAGACCAGTAAATTAAGTCACAGAAGATTGCTTTTTACCAAGGCAAGGATACTCTTTTAAGCATGGTAAAGGATACAAGTTACCCACTGCAGACTTGGCTGCTTTGCTACATCATTATAAATCTTCTAGGCCTACTGGTGAAAGAAGACTTACTGGACTTAAGAAATTCATCAACACTTGGATGGATGGATGGATGTGGATCCACTTTTCCAGCAACACATGCTGTGATAATACTCAATACTGTAATTTAAATATCATAGTGCAGTAAAGGCTGATAGCATTTTTCTGAATTTCTGGAGAATATCTTAAATGTAAACACTCATATAGAAGAGTTTAAAAATACTTTAAAAAAAGAGAAACAAATAAGTATAATGAGCTGGAGCACAAACAGCTGCACAAGCACTTTGTAAGACAAGACACTGTAATCAAGTTACTCTCCTAAATTATTTAGAATCAGAACACAGCAAAATTTTGTTCTAGTTTGTTATTTTAAATTAAGATGTATGAGAAAATGCAGGAGAGCAGGTTAAGGATGCTAAGTGGGTTGTAGCTCTCAGAAAATACATTATTCTGTAAAGCTTGATTTTATTTGTACTAACAGAACACATGCTTCTGCTAATACTTTTCCAGTTAGAATACAGTGAAATTCTTAGAATTTGATTTTCCTGGAAGCACACCATGTAACGAAAATACTTTTTGGGGCTACTTTTATGTTCTTGGGAGTTTTCTATAACCTTCGATGTTACAGCCACACTTAGCGAATTTATCTGGAAATACAGTATAGCTGTAAAAATGCTAAAGGCACTGCAAGAACTTTCAGTAGTTACTTCTCAACTGCACTTGCAGTGGTCCCTACACACAACAGCTGTCAAAATTTGCTAAGAGTCACTGCAATATACTAATCTCTGTTGCTCTTTTCTCAGTTCCTCAAACAAGCTGTAAGCCCTGAGTAATAATTAACACTGAGATACTTATGCATTTTCAGCTACACAGAGCACCAAGTTTCCTGGACAGTAGTGCTTGTTTTCCTTTTCTATCATTACTGTTCCAGAACGCTCTCTCAACAGGAATCCAAATGCACTTGCTGACCTTACATGAAGAACTGACTCGGAATGTACTTTACAAGAGAGGAAAAATATTTGGTCACCAAAAAAAAATTCCAGAGTATCAAACCTGACCATTGGCAAAAGGGTGGTGGTGTACAAAGCTACCCCTCTGAACTCCAAGACAAAACAGACATTCCAAGAGGCACACCAAAACCAGGGTGCCTATCAAGTGTGTAATGAATACAACCAGGCTAAGATTGACACACAAAAAGGAAATGTCTCATGTCAGAATTAAATGTTGTTAAAAGACACCAGCAACTAAACAGAAAGCAGCAACTTACAATCTGAACATGAGCCAGCAATGTGCCCAGGTGGCCCAGAAGGCCAATGGCATCCCAACCTGTATCAGCAATAGTGTGCCCAGCAGGACCAGGGTAATGATTGTTCCCCCTGTAGTCAGCACTGGTGAGGCCACACCTTGAATCCTGTGTCCAGTTTGGGGCCACTCACTACAACAAAGACACTGAGGTGCTGGAGCCAGTCCAGAAAAGGGCAACGGAGCTGGTGAAGGGCCTTGTGCACAAGTTGCATGAGGAACAGCTCAGGGAGCTTGGGCTGTTTAGGCCAGCGGAAAAAGAGACTCGGGGATGACCTTATCACTCTCTAAAAGTATCTGAAAGGAGGCTTGTACCCTGTGGGGGTCAGCCTCATCTCCCAGGCAACTAGTAACAAGATGGGAGAAAATGGCTTCGGGTTGTGCCAGGGGAGGTTTGGATTGAATATTAGGAAAAATTTCTTCACTAGAAGTGTGGTCAGACATTGAAACAGGCCGCTTAGGAAAGTGATGGAGTTATCATGCCTAGAAATGTTCAAAAGGCGCTTTGGTTTAGGGGGTACGGTTTAGCGGTGAACATGGAAATGCTGGGTTAATAGTTGGACTCAATGATCTTACAGCTCTTTTCCAACTTTAACGATTCTATCATCTCAATATAGCTTGAAATAGAATGGTAATCATGGGAGACTGAGAACCAGATGGGTTCATCCAAATTAAACAGGTACACAGTAGCTGTAACCTCTGAGAAAGGAAATTAGAACCAAATAGGAAGTACAATAACTATCATATTATTTATGATAGTTACTATTTAACATTTTACCATGCTAACTGCTGATAAATAGCTGTCCTCACTAGCCAACAATCCCTTTGCTTATTTCTAATCTGGGAATCACTGGAAAGCCCCCAATCACATCCATGTGTACGCTAATCATAAACTGACTTGTTACTGCCAAAAGACTGCCAGAAGCTCATGTGTTCAAATGCAAAAATGAACATGATCACACTTCTAGGCCATGAGACACAAGATACTGTCACAAAATAAGGAAGTCAGAGATCTTCGGGCTGGATGCGCAGCAATGGAAGACAAACTTCACCCAAACTAATGCAATGATGCCTTCCTACAATTGTAAGCTGCTGTGTGTTTTTTAAGCTGTTCATACCTTTCTGAAGCAGACATAATGCAATTCACAAGACTGTTTATTTTCATAGCTGACAACTCAGAATTCAGCAATTACATTGATTCTGGAGATCCTTTATTAGTTCTGCTAAATGGGAAGAGGCAGCCTTTGGAGCCAGAAATGAAGAGTAGTGTATCAAACAGGTTAGTCTTCAAACTTGACTTGTGCTAGATAAAGACTGATCCCAAAGGTAAGCTCTGGAAAGTATCAGAAACCAGAGAATTCCAAGAAGCTGAGGACATGGACCATAGGCCACAGTTACATTTTCAAGGAGAGGTTGTCTTAAGTTTTAGCCCAACAGCAACAAGTGCAAAAAAATAAGAAACACATACTGTGAACTGAAAGGGACAGGCCACGCACTGAGAGTCATATCAAAGCAGGTGTTCCCTGCTTGTCTTCCATCAATTACTCCTTTGATATCTTTCACTTTATGTTTCACCCAATGTCTGTGGAAATAATCCTATGCAGACCTAAAAGCAGCCTCTTACAGTAACAGCTCAACTGCAAGCCTAAATTTTAACATTAGCTACCAGACAAAATGAAGATTTGAACTGTTACTGCATATTCTCCAAAGTGAATAAATTCTTTGTGCAAATTCAAATTACTTACCAGTTACATTCTCCTCAGAACTAACAAGCAGATGTATGCTAACTGTTTTCAGTTGTTTGCTTTTTGAGGTGAATGTCTATGCCATTTTAATGACAGCTTCCAAGATAAAAAGCAATGCTGACATGAGACAACACTGTTCATTTCTCTGAACTTGAGAAGGGAAGGCTGAAGCAGCTATGACAGGACACTGAAAGAGGCTTCTGAACAGCAGGAGTGTGATAATTTAGATATCCACTTTCAAACCCAAGGTCAAACATTCCTTCCTTCCTCCCTCACAGCTTTTACTTTCACGAGTTATACACTGGATGTCAACAGTCTTTCTCTTCAAGCAAGCATTTTCATTCTGGTTTGGTAAGGTCACAACAGACAGCAGGTGTCAAGATTTTTAACCAGTACACTATATAACATCCTATAAACAAAAACTTGCTCCTTATACTTTTGGTCTGTTGTTTCTACACGTGATGCACTACAGGAACTGAAATTTGCCTATGCCTGGAAGCTAATGAAAGTTTACAGAAGCAATAAAAGAGCTATCAAGCAAAGGACTGCACTGTTCCAAATCTAGGTTCTGACCTGCCTTTGCAAAACAAGATCTGTGCTAGTGAGTGTGTTAATAGTGCTGGACCCTAAGTAGATGCCACCAAAGGACAAATACTAATGCACTTAAAATCTTTTAAATCTCACTTTGCAAAAAGACACAAAGAAAACTGCTTGACATGTTTGATATGTCATCTGCCAAAGAATACACTCTGTAATTTGAAGTAGTAGTACACACAACAGAGAACATTAATCTAATCTCTGTCGTCTAATAGTCTTTCACTAATGGTAATTCACTGTGAAATAACCCCGGCATTGGGATTCCCCTGTTCTTAGAGGCTTATGACTTTAGGACAGGACAAAGACCACAGCAGCACCATGGAAGAGGCAGCATTTGCTGAAGCAATCGTTTTCTCAGGTGAAACATCAGACGGACAGCAGCTCTGAAGTGCATGTTAGCATGAGACTCTGCAATGAGCAATGACCTTTCAATGACTTCCAATAATCTCTAAGCACTAAGAGATGGTAATTTTTTAATTCAGGATGCAGTATCCTGTGATTTCCTTTTCAAAAATCTCATCATGTTGCATTTATCCTATGCCATAACTTTATGCGCCTTGTACAGTTTTGGCACATTAAGTTTGGGGTTTTTTTCCTCCACTTTCATTCACATCCAACCTAGGAGGAAGATGTATAAGCATGACGGAAGATACTAGTCTAGCAGCTCGTTAAAAAAAAAAAAAAAAAAAAGAAAACTTGTAAAACTTGTTTTTATAGCTATGTGTTTTTAATTACACCTTTATTTCCCATTTTTAGAGTCCTGTCAAAAAAAAATCACTAATAACTAGATTTTTTCAGGTATGCTCATTAAATCCTACTAGTTCTCACAGCAATTTCTGACTTGGTCCTTCTTTTACCTTTGTTTAGTACTTTTACGACTGACATTTCCCACTTGGTCTCCACTTAAGATATCAGTTTTTTGCTTCTTGCCCTCCCTCCAAATTCAAGGAAGTACCCGTCAATGGGGTAAATAATACCACAGCAAAACAGTTCTCCCCTACTGATCATACCACAAAAAAAAAAAAGGAAAAAAAAAAGGAAAAAAACCAAGTCAAAACAAACAAGCAAACAAATAAACCCTCCCAAAAAAAACAAAACAAACAAAAAAAATTCCCAAACCAAACTCCTGACTGGTTTTTTAGAATGTCTTTTCAGATGTTTTCAGAATAAACTGTATTACTACTATGTATTGTGAATAAGTACAGAGTGCACAAAAAATGCTGTTACAGAAATACATGTTTGGACAAGTGAAGGAATGAGATACTAAACATAAATTTTAAGTCAATTTGTGGTTACATGGGCAATGACTTTAGGAAACTGCCAAGTACTAGGAACAAGAGAATCTGTGTTGTTCTATAGTTTATTTTATCCCCTTCATCCCGACTATGTAGCAGCTGAATTTCTCTATTTGATAAATATAATTAACAGCTTTTTCAAATGAGAGAGTAGTTTTGTGAACAGTTCATTTAAAAGCTTGTCCTGAGAAAGACACTGGGACTCAGAGCTTACAAGCAGCATAAACATGCTGGGGAAAAAAAGGACTCAAACCTGGCTTTGAGAAAGTTGTGCCTGTTCTAAATTTAACAATTTTCCATCACTATTCCATCACAAATATCTTAGTGCTGCAAGATACAAGGTTGATTCTGCACTTTGAAGCTTTTTTCAGTGAGTTTCTGTTGAAAGCGTTCTTTATTAATTATCATCGAACTGATCTTGTCACTTGACACTGTTTGAGGTCCTGTCTGTATTAGCACAGGGAGCACTGGAAAGCACCGAATACCCAGAGAACTCGCCACTATGAACGGAGTTTTCCTTCTTGTTCACTCTGTGACAGAGCTACGATCAATGAACGGGTGTTTTCACTCCCTTGCCCAGAAAACACTTACAAAAATCATTAAATTAAAAAACCCAAGCCCCGAAATACTAATCTTTGTGTATGCACAGGCTCCTACAAAGCGATTTTTTGTTTGAGCTCAGTACAAATACTGTCCGTAACCCGTGAGAAGGCCGTGGTTTAGGCCTCCAGCTAAAAACCCGTTCCACGTACGCGCACAGCCCCGGGCTCGCCGGCACCCGGAGGGGTTCTGAAGCACAACGCCACCATTTCACTCCATTGCTGCCCTTTATCCCGACAGCCCCCCGCTCCCTCCCGGGCACCTGCACCTCCTGCCGGGCGCAGCTGCTGGGCCAGCTCCCAGTCCGGGGCTCCCCGCTCAGCGACGGCGGCCGCGGGCGATGCCCGGGGCGGGGGTCGCGCTCCCCTCGCCTACCTGTGAGGCGGATGAAGCCGCCGACGCTCTCGGGCAGCGGCAGGCGCTTGAGGTAGGCGGGCAGCTGGACTTTGACGATGCGGGCCAAGGTGTCCAGCACCATGGCTGGAGCTCCCGCCCCGCGGCCCCCTCACGGGAATTGCTCCCGCCGCGCACGCGCCGCAGGGCGGGGCGGGGCGGGGAGGGGCGGGGCCGCGCGCGCGCGCTCCGGGGGCC
>VXAU01000554.1:0-10391 GCA_013399695.1 Formicarius rufipectus | reverse complement strand
TCCTCAGTGAGGAAGGTAGGATGTTTTGTGAAGTATTTCTTGGAGCATGCCTGTCCTTAATCCTGGGCACCAATTTCCTTATTTAAAAGAGAATATAATTCTTTTCCTGCTATCTTTTCCCCTGTTGGACCTGCCCACCATTTCCTTCAGGTCTTCCATCCCTCAGCTGAAGTAGGGTTGAATGAGGAATGCCAGTAGCAGCATTGCCTTCCCACTTCTCAAGCATCTTTGGTAGCTTGCAGTTATTCAAATGTATGTCGAATTTGGCCTTTTGAACAACAGCTGGATGAAAACCATCAGCTCTAGTTTCAGGGAGATTGGGAGATAGAAAGAGCCAAGGCCATGCTGGTCCTTCATTCCATTTTTGTGCAAAGGAAGTGCAAGACCTTAAGATGATGGGAAATGGGGCAAGACTTAGGGTGTGGGGCTTCATACTAAAGTGTTTGACAAGTCCTTTGGAAAGTACTTTCCCTGTGCTTTACTTCTCAGCATCCACCTGGTGAGATCCCAGTGTTGTGAGGAAACTTAGGAGGATTGACTAACTTCCATCAGATTAACAACCTCTTCTCTGTCTCCTCTTTCCAGCTCTCAAACACCTGGTTTCACCAGATCCAGCGGACAGATGTGAATGCAAACCATGTTTTGGTGTACATAGAGCAGGTGAGGACTAACCCAGAGCTGCCATGGGACACAGAGTGAGCACACTGGCAACAGCATGAACAGTGATGGAGAGCATTGTTAACCATCTCCAAGCTTACAAACACAGATCATATACCTCTTTGTCACTGACCTTGTCTGTCTCATGGAAGACAAGTCTGTCCCAGCTCTCAGCAGGGTTTCCCTCCACAGAGCAGGCACTGTGATGTCTCCACCAGCAGTCTCCCCCTGTGTAGGGAAAGGCTCCAGGGTTTCCCCTTGCCCCTCAGGCATGCACACACAGCCCCCATTTCTCCCAGGGCCAGGGCACAGGTGACAGGAGAGAGTGAGAGCAGCAGGGGCAGTGTGGAGGCACAGGGGAGCCTGGGACAACGTGGAGCCACCCCTGAGCCTCTCCTGCTTCCCTTCCCCAGCTGAGCAGGGAGACCCTCAGCTTCTCCTTCACAGTGGAGCGGGACATCCTGGTGCAGGGCCTGAAGCCAGCCCAGGTGAAGGTCTATGACTACTACGAGACAGGTGAGTGTGGGGCCAGTGGTGCCCGTGGGAGTGAGAGGGGCAGTGGGACATGGGAGCTGTGGGGGCACACAGCTGCCCCCGGTCTGGGATATCACCAGCCCTGCACTGCCTGAGCTCCCTGAGTGCAGAGGGGCCCAGGGCAGAGCTGTGGGTGCTGGGGCAGAACTTTGTTCAGGTGCTGGTTCAGATGCAGCCCCAGAGCACAGCCATGCCTGTGTTTCCAGACAGACTCGCTGCTCCTCGTGTCTCTGCTGTCCCGGCTGCTGTGCCAGCGTGGCAGAGACAGTTGTTTGTCCCCACCTCAGCCCAGTGTGCTGGGAGAAGGTGCCTGAGCAGCCCTTGGGCACAGCAGCTGGAGACCTGCTGGAGCTGCCTGTGCAGTGTGGCTCTGCCTTGCTGCTGCTGCCCCCAGACATGGCCGTGACTGGGGGCACCCCCACCCCAGCTGGGATCTCTGGGGGCAAGCTGGAGATGGTGGCTGCAGCAGCCTGCCGTGGGGCCTGAGGAAAGCATCTCCTTGGCACCTGTCCCTCTGCCAGCAGTGCCGAGGGTCATGACAATTCACTCTCTGCCTTCCCTTCCTTTTTCCAGATGAGTTTGCCACACAGGAGTACAGTGCTCCCTGCAGCTCAGGTACGGTACCGAGAGCCCTTCGCCTCACAGCTCTTTACATGTTCTTCATTGTAAGTTTTGGTCTTCCAGCTAGTGCTTGGCTCTTCCTGCTTGAGTTTGGATTACATTTACCCAGTTTACAGGCACAGATCTTGCATATAAACTGAGTGCATGGGAGTTGCACTGTTGTTATTTCCCAAAAGGTGGTAAGTTTGCCTTTGGCAGCTACTCTCTGGAGCTGCTTCTGACTCAACTGTCTGCTGCCCAAGTAGGAAGGGTGTCTCTAAGGATGCAGGTGACCCTCATGACCCTAACAGCCAGTCCTCTCTCTTGGTTTGGATTCTGAGCTGGCAGGACAGAGATACTATGATCTTCAGGGGTTTCACTGCAGTGCAGGGCCACACGTGTTTGGCTTCAGAGCTCAGGTAATGTAGGAGCTTCTGCAAAAGGCCCTGACCAAGGATATTTCTCCCATACTATATGGAGTTTTCCAGTATGAAGACTGGCAGATCTTCCCATCAGTTGCCCAGTGCCATGTGTTTAGAATATGAAGGCTTCTGGAAAGAAGAGTTCCTGTGAAATGGTTTTTCATAGGGCCTGATTGTGGCATCTGAGAGCAGAGAAAAAGTGTTTTGGAGTTGGGGAAGGCAAAAGTTTTGTCTCTCCCAGGTGGTAAATAGTGAAATTCATCTCCTTTTGTGTTCTTACCTGGTGTCTTGGGAAAGAGCCTCAACTCCCACACTTTTACTCCATGCTGCTTCCTAACCTGGGCAGTGTCTGTATGTACAGGTATGTTCTGTGGATTTTGGACCTATAGCCTCCCTTCATGGACAAATGTGCATGTCTTAACATAGACACTGAGTGGTCAGTAAAGCATTTCCAAAGGATATATTGTCATGGTCTGATTATTCAGTCTGAGACTAGTGGGGAGGCTTTACACTTGAGAGGCGGCGGGCATTGGCCGAGTGGCGTAGGCCCCCGCCTGTGGAGCCGGCTCCTCCTCTGAGGACGCTGGTTCGAATCCTGGAGGAACTCGCTGTCGCCGTCCGAGCTGCTCGGCCGTGGCAAGATGAGCCTCAGGAGTAAAGGGAGTGGGGCCAGTTCTGCGCACACTGTGCCTCAATTAAAAAATCCATTGCGCAGGCTTATCCCAAGATCTTCGTTCGTGAAGTTCAGCCAACAACAACAGTGGGGAGGCTACTGTTCCACGTTTCTGTCAAAAGGCAGAATTTTTATCTTCCTTGGAAAGGGTGATGGGAAATTGCTATTTAAGAGGTTCATTCACTGGTCTAGTTGTACAAGGTTGCTTTGCACCAACTTAAAAGGCAAATCTCTATTGCCAAGCTTCCTTCCCTGCCCTGAATAGTAGAGCAGTGGAGTGCAGTATGTTCCTTCTACTCTTTGCAGAGAAAGAAATAGAGTATGTCTCACTGATGCACTGAACATCCTTGCCTGTTTGCACTATGCTCCTGTGTACATCTCAGTTGTGACAAATCCTTCTCTGCTTATCTCTCCCAGTGGGTCAGAGTGAATTTTAGCCTTCTCTTGACCTCACATAGCCTTGAAGATGACATGAGTATTGAGTGCTATGGATGACCATCAACCCTGGTAAAACAGCAATTCACTCTCCCATACTGTGCTTCACACACAACTTGGCTTCCAAATCCACATCTTGGTCTCTCTAGCTTGTCCTAAGAAGAGGGAACTGATACATCTCTCTAACTTCTCTCCCCTCCCATCTTCTTCCATCCTTGCAGAGGAAGTAGACCAGGGCAATGCATGAAGAATACTCCCAGATGCTGGAACCCAGGAACCCACCTGCCTCCCTACCAGCACCACCACCCATGGAGTTACAGATGAATAATGCCTGCAAGGAATGAGAAATTAACTTTACAAATAAATTAACTGTACTCACCAATGATTTTTGAGCAGTTTATTCCCAATTCTGATTTTTCCTGCTCAGCTTTCAGTCACAGCTTTAATTTCCCTGGCTTCTTAGGTTGAAGAGTATACCATCCAGCAATATCTGTGTGCAGGGTAATAAGGGTGACAAGTGAGAAAGGAAAAAAAGAGGACAGAATGATTTAAGTTGGAGTCAGCCTTTCTAATATATCTCTGTGTGCTATGTTGTCTGAACTTGTCATCTGAGATCCTATCTAATCAATGGAGAAGGACAGGTACTTCTTGGGAACAATTTCTCTCCCCTGGCTTAGAAACCATAACCTTGATAGAATTGGTCTCTGCAGATGCCTATGCTTGTCTCCCACCAGTAGGCAGCATGGATGATCAGCTGACATTCCATGAAATTCAGCCTCTGTGATCTTCCCTGTAGTCAGCCCTTCTGGGATTGTTTCTTGTTTGTAGAAGAGTGGAAAGAGGTATAGTCTACTCTCTTCTAAGATTAGAGAATGCATGGTGAGCAGGAGGGACGTGTGCATACATTATGCCTTCAGCTGCTAAATTACAATGGCCTGTTCTCTAGTTGGAGTTTGGGCCTTCTAGTGTAAACTTCTGTATCTTGTGCCTACTGCCTCTGGGAGATGCTGAAGGAGAAGCTAATGGTATTTGCCAGTAACCTACCTGCATAAGTCTAGTCTAAATGGCACATTTATTTAAATCATAGACTTGCTTTGATGAAATTGTCTATAGGCCTCTTAGATATCTCCAAGAATTCTCCCCTTTCCTTTGTTTTGTCTCATTAATTTGTGGTTTTATGCAAAAATGCATAAAAAAGGTCTTATGTGACTGCTTATTCTCATGAAATGCTTATTGTTAGGTATCATGGCATACTGTGTATTCTAAAGTAAGCACAGCTGGCTTTTTTTGGGGAGTCTGTGTAAACTTGTATGGAGAACAAATAAAATTCTTCATCTATTTTGCTAAATATTAATACTGTGTCACTTTGTCTTCTGTGGTGTTTGGCATTTATGCACTCAAGACTTTTAGACACCTCATATTCAGAGAAGTCTATGGAACGAAGCAGCTTCAGTGAAAAGTGAGCAATATTTCTAGTCCAGGTAATTGAATTTTATTTTGATTTAGAAATAGTAAAACCATCTAATTTTATACCATGAGGAAATCACTTTTCCAAGTTCTGAAAACAACATAGGTTTTGGTTGCTGAATGAAACTGTTTGAATTTTAGACCATTGTGATTTGCCTTTCAAGCATGGCATGCATGCTCCATGGGGATGGAAATTCAATATTCAGACATTCCTGTACTTTCTTAGTCTTGCTACAGTTTCCTACATGGTATAACATGAAGGACACTTAAGTATGTGACTTTGATGATTCACAGCCTGGTTGAGCAGAGAGACATCAAACTGTGTACAGATATGGGCTGGCCAGGGAGCTCCAAATGCCAAGTGATGTGGCTGTCCATGGGCAATAGGCATTGACTTATTTAGAACAAGGCAGCAGCAAAACATATTGTTAACTCTTTCCATGTTAGAAAGCCATTATTGACCCTTTGCTAATGGAACTTATTCCATTAATTTTACAGACTTTTAAATTAAATTGTCATGATGATCGCTTTGTTTCATTTGAGACAGAAAAATATCCAATGCCATAACCATGCAGAGTACTTGAAAATGAAGGAGATGTTTCCATCCATCTACAGCCTGCAGTGAAGGATGGTCTGTAACTGCAAACCAGTGTGTGAATTAATGTTTGCCAGCCTGTCACTTCTGAACCTGCTTGCCCCATCTCAGCTGTGTATCTTCAGTACAGTCAGTTTCTCGTGACCATAGCAAAAGGACAGATATAAAAGGGTCCAGAGCAAACTGCATTCCTCAGACAGGAATTCTAGCTCAAGAAGGGGAAAGAGGGTCCTGAGACAGCCACATGGATGGTGATAATGCTAAGAACATCAGCAACACTGAAACAAGTACGAGTCCTTTTCTGCATTGGTGACTCATATTTTTGAGAACATGGTCATAGGTTTCTGTAGCTGAATTTTAGTAGAAGAGGGGGCATCCAGGATGGCTCCTGTTAGAAGCTTCCCCTGTCCTGTGGAGCCAATGACAGCCAGGTCCAGGAGGGACTTCCTGCTGGTGGCTAAAGTTGAGCCAATTAAGAATCACAGTCATGCATATTTAAGAATTAGGAGTGTTGCGCAGTTGAAAATTCCATCCATGAGATAACAACGCAGGGACCAAGGTCAGAGCAGGAGGAGGTGAAGGAGGGACCCCACACTGGAGCAGCCCACATGGGCTGCAGGGAGCTGTTCCCCCCTCTCCCTGCAAGCCATGGAGGAGCAGATGGATGCCTGAAGGAGCTGTTGCCTCTGTGGGAGACCCAGGATGGAGCAAGATCCTGGAAGAGACTTGCGGCCATGACTCGTGGAGAAGGAGACCCATGCTGGAGCAGGTTTCTCCCCCCAGTAGAAGTGTTCCCTGGCGGGTGGACTCACATTGGAGAAGTCTATCGAGGACTGTCTCCTGTGGGAGGGACCCCACGGGAGCAGGGGAAGGACTCAGTGCTGTGGCCCCCCTGCAGACTGTGGTGGAGCAGGTTGTCCCCCTGCAGACTACAGAGGACCATCGGGGTGCAGAGACCCGACTGCACCCCATGGAGTGACCCACAGGACAAGAGCAATGGCAGCAACAACAACCACCTGCAAAAGTCCCATTCCCTGCTCCCTCGAACTGCTGGAAAGAAGGAGGAGTGGGAGGAGAGGGGTGTTCTTAAGACTGATTTGTTTCTTACTTTTTAATTTTATTACTTTTAGTTTTAGTTCTTATCTTATTAGTAATAAATTTAAGTATTTAGCTACTCTGAGTTTGTTTTACCATTATCTCTCAGTTTGGTTGTTGTTTTTTTTTTGCCTTTCCCCCTTTTCCTTTCCCTCTGGGAAAGGGGAGACCTGGAGGTTTGGGTAAACACTGGGTGAAAACCGCCACACATGGGTTTGTGTACTTGAAAGAAGACACACAAGGGACTCCTACAGGTGTGTTTGCTCCACCTTACTTTAGCAGAGTGAAAAGCATCTCTGGACATAGAAACATGTAAATAAAATACACACAGTGGCATATGAACTCTTCAACTGAGACTGATTGCCCTGGTATCCCTGCAAGAGATCTAGACCAAAGAAAATGTGATCTTTCAGAAAACTAACATGCAAAATGTTTAATCCAAACTACCAGATGGGAATCCAGAGCCTCTCCTCTGAATTCTGCTGATATTTCCAAATACCACCTTGCCATGGATGGCTCTGGGTTGAAATATATGGCCATTACTCAGTTAAAGCTATGGATGGGAGGAGAAAAGACACAGTAACAGAAAACAAAGCCAGACACATCTGATGATAATCAAGACTTAATTTATTTATAGTTATTTCCTTTTTGCTTTTGAGGTATGCTCCTCTAACATTTCAATACCCCACCCTCAACAAGCAGATCTTCTAGCAGCAGAGGTGATTGAGCTGATGCAGCAAGGCTCAGGCAAGATGTATTCTTCAGGAATTTCCCTGTTCGGCCTTGACTGGAGATTGGAAAAAGACAGAGCAAGATAAGTATTCTGGTGAGCAGTGTCCAGAGCCCTGAACATCTCTGTGTTCTGATGGCTACGTGAGTTCAAGCCCTGTTTAATTCTAGAAAACTTTCTCACCTAAAAATGCCCATTTGCAGACAGATAACAGAATGGGGATGGTGACACACATTCAGAATAACTATGCTACAGAGAGTGGAGGGTAGGTAGACTTATCTTGAAGATACATAAGCTATCCTAGTACACATTCTCCCTCAGCAACTGGATTCCCCAAGGGAAAGCAAAAAATAACCCAGGGCAGAGTTTGAAAGGTCTCCAGCAAACAGAAGTGGATAACATCAAAATTCCACCAAGAGATTTGGGAGACAATTCCTCAGTACCTTTCAGTGTCTGCAGCATAGCAGATGTGGCCCTGGAAAGAGCAGAGACACAAAAGGCTGAGTGCTGGGTTCCATCTCAAGGGAGACTTCAATCTCATTTGCATAACATGACAAAAACACGGAGGAAAAGATGATGGCCACTGTGCAAATGAAGGCAGTAACACTGAGATTGCTACTCTCAGTGAACAAAAATGAAAACTGTATCTGATCTTACACAGGAACTTGGGTGGCAGCTGTGCTTTTGGTCTCTGTGCTGAGGCATGCCAAGAGACTGCAATAGGCATAGTGAAGGTAAATGCAGAATACATAGGCTGAGTATACACAAGCTGGAGAAATTCCAGGTCTACAAACACTCTAATTCAAGACAATCTGTAACAGCCCATGCTTCTCAGTTGTTCATGGGCACCCACCTGAGCTGCAGGGAGCACTGTACTCCTGTGNCCCCAGTCACGGCCATGTCTGGGGGCAGCAGCAGCAAGGCAGAGCCACACTGCACAGGCAGCTCCAGCAGGTCTCCAGCTGCTGTGCCCAAGGGCTGCTCAGGCACCTTCTCCCAGCACACTGGGCTGAGGTGGGGACAAACAACTGTCTCTGCCACGCTGGCACAGCAGCCGGGACAGCAGAGACACGAGGAGCAGCGAGTCTGTCTGGAAACACAGGCATGGCTGTGCTCTGGGGCTGCATCTGAACCAGCACCTGAACAAAGTTCTGCCCCAGCACCCACAGCTCTGCCCTGGGCCCCTCTGCACTCAGGGAGCTCAGGCAGTGCAGGGCTGGTGATATCCCAGACCGGGGGCAGCTGTGTGCCCCCACAGCTCCCATGTCCCACTGCCCCTCTCACTCCCACGGGCACCACTGGCCCCACACTCACCTGTCTCGTAGTAGTCATAGACCTTCACCTGGGCTGGCTTCAGGCCCTGCACCAGGATGTCCCGCTCCACTGTGAAGGAGAAGCTGAGGGTCTCCCTGCTCAGCTGGGGAAGGGAAGCAGGAGAGGCTCAGGGGTGGCTCCACGTTGTCCCAGGCTCCCCTGTGCCTCCACACTGCCCCTGCTGCTCTCACTCTCTCCTGTCACCTGTGCCCTGGCCCTGGGAGAAATGGGGGCTGTGTGTGCATGCCTGAGGGGCAAGGGGAAACCCTGGAGCCTTTCCCTACACAGGGGGAGACTCTGCTGGTGGAGACATCACAGTGCCTGCTCTGTGGAGGGGAAACCCTGCTGAGAGCTGGGAAGAGAAGGAAAATAATTCTGTAAAGTCAGAAAAGGCAGCATAGGATTTGGTCCCAATCTTATCAGAGCCACAGTAATTTTGAGGCTGAGGTATTTTGCCCTATATGGCCAAAAGTCCCAATGGCTGTGCTTCTGACCCATTCTCACCCCAAATGTATACTCACCTTTTCCAGATATAGTAGAACATGGTTGGTACTCAGCTCTGTACGCTCGATCACAGGGTGGCCTTCCAGCTGAAGGAAGAAGACCAAGATGTTATTGCATTGCTGGTGGTCTCCCTGTGCCCCTTGAACATCCCTATGGATGCACTCTGACTGAAACACAGTACTCTGGACGTACTTGTGGATGAAACTCTGCAGTACTCAGAGAACTATGTCTGCAGCACCGAACTGCCTCCTTGGCCTCCCCCCCAGGCCTTCCCTTTCCAGTCTGGCTGATGAAGCACAACCTGGCTCCAGGACAGACTTAGCACTGGTGTAAGCACTGTGATGGAACAATTAAATGAAAACACATTCCTTCTGGCTTGCTAGTTCTGCCCTATATTATTATAGCTTTTATTTTCCAGTTCATGTACCTACTCAGCATCTCAAAGTTAACTAACACCTGAAAGTTACAATGCTTTAAGAGGTTTTCTGATCAGCAGAAGGAGGAAGGAAACAGCATGACTTTTGAATGCACTATGCACATAAAGTGCTAATAAGGAGCTGTCAGGACACAGTGAAAATGAAATTGCCCATCATCAGTCTAAAGAAAAAATTACTTAGTCTATGTTTTCTAGACTGACCACATCATCTCCCCTTTTCTGGCCTGAAGCCATGTATTAAAACAGAACATTGTACTTGTAAAATGTGCAGCTGACAATGGCAAAATCAAGCTGAATCCCTACAGATTCCTACAGACATTTGAGAGTTGTCTTGAAAATAAGGTGGATATTTTCCCCCTATACTTGGCATTGTTGGGGCTGCACATCAAACCCTGTGTTCAGTATTGGGCCCCTCACTTCTGACACTGCTGCTGGAGCATGTCCAGAGAAGGTCAATGATGCTGGGGAAGGACCTGAAATGTAAGTCTTACAAGGAGTTCCTGAGGGTATTGGGATTGTTTAGTCTGAAGAAAAGGAGGCTCAGGGGGACCTTATCCTCTCTACAACTATCTAAAATGAGGTTGCAGCCAAGTGGGGAGCAGTGTCTTCTCCCAGGCAAATAGCAACAGGACAACAGGAAATGGCCTCAAATTGTATCACATGAGGTTCATGTTGGATGTTAGGAAAAAATTCTTTACTGAGTCAGTAATCCTTGGAACAGGCTGTCCAGGCAAGTGGTGGAGTTACCATCCCCAGAAGTTCTCAAAAAAAGAATAGATGTGGTACTGTGTGGTATGTTAATAAGAAGGTATGGTGGTTTTTGATTGAAGGTTGGACTTAGAGGTCTTTTTCAACCTCAGTGATTTCACCATTGTACGATTCAGTGTTGTGTGTATGGCAGAACATCATCCTACCTTCCTCACTGAGGA